>JAYXIM010017738.1:0-89913 GCA_037575425.1 Anastrepha fraterculus
AGGGCTCTCTAGAGAGCAAACATTATACCATGGCGGCATTCTTGGATATAGAAGGCGCCTTTAACAATGTTAGCACAGATGCCATCCAACGGGCGTTGATAGACCTGGAGGTGGACAGTTGCGTTAGTAACTGGGTCATCTCCATGCTAGAAACTAGGATCATCAAAGCTAATATGGGCAACATCAACATAACCAAGAAGGTCCACGGGGGCACTCCACAAGGGGGAGTATTATCTCCACTTCTTTGGCTATGTGTGATCAGCAAAATCTTAATAAAACTTAACGGAGGTGGGGTAAAAGTGGTGGCGTACGCTGATGATGTGGTGCTAATGGTGTCAGGACTGTGTCCAAATACGATCAGTGGGATCATCCAAAGGGCGTTAGGCGAGCTTAACTCTTGGGCCACAGGATGTGGGCTAAGTTTAAACCCGCGTAAAACAGAACTTATGCTTTTTACCACCAGATACAAGGTACCAACTTTCACCCTACCAAACATCAACGGACAAACTCTGTCACTATCAACCAGTGCAAAGTACTTAGGAGTAATTCTGGACTCCAAACTTAGCTGGAAGTTAAACGTCGAAGAACGGGTAAGGAAAGCAGAAATTGCTTTATATGCCTGCAAACGTATGCTTGGAAGAAGATGGGGTCTTCAACCTAAGCATACATTATGGCTGTATAAGGCGGTTATACGACCAATTTTAACGTATGGCTCGGTAGTTTGGTGGAAAGCTCTGGAGAGAGAGTACAATACCAAATTACTCGGCAGAATACAAAGATCAGCCTGTGCAATAACGGTCGGTGCAATCAGATCATGTCCTAGAGAGGCTCTCAATGCACTGACACACGTTATTCCAATAGACCTACATATAAAGAAGACGGCAACCATGAGTGCATTTAGGTTAAATGAAGCGGGTCGCTGGAAAGAAAAAACTTATGGTCACGCTAGTCTATTATTGCGACAAACTCAGTTAACCTCGGTGAGGACTGACTACATCGTCCCGATGGTAACGTTCAATAGGAATTTTGCCACACTATTTCCATCTAAAAAAGAATGGAAGAAGGGATTCTCTCTAAACAACTTCGATACCACAGTCTATACAGATGGCAGCAAAATGGATTGTGGTGTCGGAGCTGGTATATATTCTCAGAGACTTGGAATTGGAAAATCTGTGCGTCTCCCTAATACCAGTAGCGTCTTCCAAGCGGAAGTACTAGCAATTGGGGAAGCCTGTAGGTTACTAATCGCAGATTTCTCTTTCAAGGGCAATATCGCTATTCTTTCGGATAGCCAAGCTGCAATCCAGGCGCTGGATGCGACTATAACAACCTCTAAAGTGGTGGAGCAAAGTAGGAATAGCCTCACCAACTTGAGTGAAAACCATAGAGTAACCTTAATTTGGGTCCCGGGACACCGGAACATAGAAGGTAACGAAAAAGCTGATGAACTGGCAAGAGGGGGATCTGCCATGAATAGCGCTCTTGCAGTACCAGTACTCACCCCACTAGGTGCGGTCAAGAATGCAATTTCCCTAAAATACCTTCGAATTGCAGAGTGTAGATGGAGAGACCAGACGAAATGCAAAATCAGCAGAACGTTATGGCCCACCTACAACCTCAAGCAATCGTCGACATTAATAAACATGAAACGACGGGACACCTGTAGACTTACGGCAGTCATAACTGGCTTCTGGTCTATCGGAGAACAAGCCGCCAAAATGGGCATCCCTCACAACACATACTGTCATAGTTGTAAACAACCGGAGAAAAAAGAAACAATATTCCATTTTCTCTGTGAATGCCCTGCCCTATGGAAGGACAGAATGTCAACCCTGGGCAAACCGCTGTTCGAGAGTCTCGAGCAGCTGTCTGGCTTAGACGTCAACAACCTAATAAGGTTCCTAAACCGCACAGACTGGATATAGTCCTGCTGCGAATAACTGTTAAACAATTTGGTAACGAGGATGTGGCAACAAAATGGTGCGGAAGCGCTAGTTGGATTCTGGATGAATCACCACTCTAACCAACCAACCAACCCATGTCATGGAAGAGGTTCAGTAAATAGTAACGACCACAAAGCATACTTAAGAAAAACCTTTTGAACTTTATCAATCCTTTTGATTGAGAATTGATGATATGTCCACCAAATAATTGTGACTTACTCAAGGTGAGAACGTATGAAAGAGGTGTGAAACAATTTTAGTGTGTATGGATAAACTTAACGTGATTAATGAATGTAAATTTTGTATCAAAAATAATATCGATGACGTGTATTTGATCAACAGACTGACGTGGCTAGCAATCCCATAAGAGCTTTCATAAATAAAATGCGATTTTAAGTAAATGACATGAAAGCATTTTTTAATATTTAAGTAGAGATGAGATCTAGCGCACCATGAATAAAGACTGCCAATTTCAGCTTGAAGATTCAATATATTATCTGCGGAATTTATTATAATTAATAACAGAAACTGAGCACATGAAAAGCAAGAACGAACAAAAGGAGCATGAATTGCCAATAGAAACATCATTAACGAAAAATAATAGAAGGATACAATACTGCCCTGAGAGACGCCGGACAATGCACGGAAGGGTTCAGATGATAAGCCGTCAATAGAGACAACACAATACCTTTTGCATAAATACGACTTAAGCCATTGCAAAAAAGTAAAGTGAAGGCCTGGGCAAGTTAATTTAAGATTCAATACCTTGTGAAAGACTTTTGCTTTGGAGAAATCTGTATAGATGCAGTCGACTTGACTCCAGAAGAAAACGCTGAGATACAGAATTCGCTAAAAACTGCATGGTTCGCAACTGCAGAATAAGTTTGTCTTCATAATAAGACTTTATATTGAATTTTGTTTGGCTATAATAAAAGGAAATGCCTAAAACACAGATTCTCTTTGGCACCTAATTTTACAAATGTGCTTATGAAAATTAGCAAAGACTAAAAAAGCACCCGATTAATGCAAAGGAAAAACATATTCTCCAATATTGATGTGTAAGGCGATTACCCAAAATCAATGGAAAAAGTTATAACAGCTCTTTTGTCAACAAAAGAAATTTCGCAATTCCTCACCAAGCAAAACAAAATTTAATATATTTAGAGTTTATAATTTTCACGATGCCAACTCAAATTGCTTTTTAACCACTCCAGCATATTTTTGGGCAAAAATGTAATTTGCAAATTTAAAAACTTTTTCGGTGTTAGAATTTAATTTACGTCAGATATTTTAAGGGTGAACAAAACTTTCGTACTGCTACGAGCACTTGACTCTCAGCATGCATGTGGTTGCAACCAATAAACGCAGCAACACAAATTTGCCAAAAATATTTTACTAAAAATTTATAATAGAATTTAGCATAAAACTCATTGAATTCAAATACTCAGCTAAGCAAATACATTAGAAACGATATTGAAAGAAAATATTTTTCATTTATTCATCTCAATTAATATAACAAAGCGATTACCATTTTTTTTGTTTTTTGTGTATGTGTATTTATATTATATGTATATTTATAGTTTCAACCATTTTTAATCTGTTTTTGACAGAACAAATATTGGTTGTGTTTCGTATGCTCGGCGATTTTCTGCTATCGAAATCAATGAATCAACGAATTTCCATCTAGTATTGTGTCAGAAATAGATTAAAGTGCTTTTAAATACTCAAAATGTCGGCAGTGGCATACCGTGAGACTGATTTGAATCAAAAAAATGTTTATAAGCGCTATAACCTGTTTCAAAATGACCGAGAAGGCGCCAATTACGAATCACGCTCTTGAGCTTTCAACTCATCAACAACAGACTAAAACGTTAATACAGTTATAAAAATTGTTTTGGAAAACCGTCGAATCACTCTTAAAGTAGTAGCTAAAGATGTTGGCATATCGATTGGCTCGTGCCACACAATTTTTCGTTATTTCACAAAATTTCGTTATTTGGCATAAAACATGTATGCACGAAATTTGTTCCGAAAATGCTTAATTTTGATAATTAAGACCAATATTTATGGTTTTATTAGTTTTCATTGGTATACAGAAACAAAGACACCAGAAAGCATAGGCGCTGGAATACATAGCCACAACTCAAAGCTGTCTACGCCGACGGGTAGTTTACACAGTATCTTCAAAGCAGAAACTTCCGAAATAAACAAATTGCCATTCTGAGCTGCACTCAAGACTTTGTTATCCTGTGGGGTTAAATCCTCATTGGTTCTTGGTTCGACAAATTGAACAAAAGGGTATTACTGGTAGTGAAGTAGCGAGTGCATAGACCAGAGAGTCTGCTGTCTCGTTACATATAAGACTGGAACGTTTCCTTGTTATGGGACAACACACCGTAAAGGAGAAGCTTACAAGTGAAAATATAAGGTGGAGAGTTGTTAACTCGGAACAAATTATGGAGGTACGCCAATTGAAGTCCTTCTTCTTCTTCTTCCTCCTCTTCTTCTTCTTCTTACATGGCGCTATAACCGCTTACGCGATTTTGGCCGAGTTTAACAAAGCGCGCCAGTCATTTCCTTCTCGTGCTAACCGGCGCCAAGTAGACACACCACGTGAAGCCAAGTCCTTCTCCACGTGATCTTTCCCACGCAGAGGATACCTTCCTCTTCCTCTGCTACCGCCAGCTAGTGCTGCCTCGAATACTTTCAGACCCGGAGCGTTTGCTTCCATTCGGACGACATGACCCAGCCAACAAAGCCGTTGGATCTTTATTCGCTGCGCTATGTCTATGTCGTCGTAAAGCTCATACAGCTTATCGTTCCATCGTCTGCGATATTCGTCCAAAAATTTCCGCATAACCTTTCTCTGAAACACTCCAAGTGTCGCTTCATCGGATGTTGTCATCGTCCAAGCTTCTGCGCCATATGTTAGGACGGGCATGATGAGAGCCTTGTAGAGCGTTAGTTTTGTTCGTAGAGATAGGACTTTACTACTCAATTGCCTACTTAGTCCAAATTAGCTCTTGTTGGCAAGAGAGATTCTACGTTAGATTACCAGGCTGACATTGTTATCGGTGTTAATGCTGGTTCCTAAATAAACAAAGTCTTTCACAACCTCGAAATCATAACCGTCAACAGTGACGTGACGATACTCGAGTGCGCCGACTGTTTGTTTTAATGACAAGAGGTACTTCGTTTTGTCCTCGTTCTCCATCAGACTCATTCGTTTTGCCTCTTTTCCCAGTTTGAAAAAGACAGAACTAAGAGCGCGATTGTTAGACCGATGATGTCAATATTAATATTTTATAAAATATTGTGCTTGAGCGATTAAGTTCTGCGGCGCGCACGATCTTTTCCAACATCAGGTTAAAGAAGTCGCATGACAGCGAGTCACCCTGGCTGTAACCTCGTTTGGTATCAAACGGTAACATCAAGACACATATCACAAATTGGAGTATAATCCAAGCTTAGAGCACACACGTAACGAAGAATCTGCGCTCCAATTATGGAGTGTACACTTATACGTGGTATACCAGCAGTAAAAAAATACGTAATGCGCTTAGAAATGTGCGCCACATAAAAATTTTAATTCACCACCGCGGACTGCATAAAATAGCGCTAAAACCGAGACAATGATGACAAAGTCAAATGTGCTAACTAATGCACAAGTAGCTATAAGCCACTGAAATGGCACACCTGCCCACAGGCAATGGCAGAAAACTTTTTATCACCCGTGCATGAGTAATTTTTAGCACTGTTGGTGTCAAGATTTCATCCACTATCACATCGAACTGATCCCTGGTCACTGACCAGCAGCCATACCACAGCTTTTCTATCTACTAACTATCCACTGGCATAGAATAGAGCATTTGAACTGTGCACCCGTAGGACCACTTAAACGTTTTTTATACGCTGTCACGTTGTCTGTGCGATGCGATGCTTTCACTGAGCGTTAGGTGTGAATGCTAAGTGTTGCTGGTCCGAAGCAGATGAAACAACAAAACCAACAGACGATGGCCACAACTAAGCGTCGTGTTTTATTATGAATTTGTGCTACTTTGGATGGTAGCGCCAGCTTTGTAGTGGAACGTTTATGTTTATAAGTTGAAACAAACAACTACATTCACACTTATTTAGAAGCATACTTGCAGGGGCACACAAAGGTTTTAAGCGATGATGGAGCAGCAACTAACAGCTTCGAATGAAAAAAATAGCACATAAAAGATCATGGAAGCACTTGTAGTTTGATAGCATAAAGTAAATGTTGGTGAGGAGAGAAGGCATGACATGATATGATAAGATGTGATGTGCATAAATAAAAAGCAAAATGTATGCAATAAAAGTAAGCCAAAAAAAGAAAATGCCGAGAAATACCACAAACTAGTAAAATAGAGCAAAAAATTTGAAGGAAGAAAAGCAGTAGTTTAAAAAAAAGATAGATAGGAGTAAGAATAGGATTGCGGAAAACATTTTTTGGTTGTATACGTAAATTTAATGTACAGGACCGTCCTAGAATTTTATAAACATTATTATTTAAGTAAATTCTTATGAAAGGTATTTCAAAAGATGCGTCTAGATGTTGTTTTAAAATAAAACATGTCCAAATTTAGATTACTTTAGATTTCACTATTTTTAAGCGAAATTCAAAATACAACTCTTGACAAGCATATGTGAAAAATTACAGCATTTAAATGTCTACCATGAGCCCGTCTACAGGTCAAATTCGTCAAATAGTCAATTCATTAATGCCTAATTGTTGGGAATGTCGATATATCGAATCTCGATGTTGAAAGTTGTTCAGCAACGCTTTACGATACCACAGCAAAATTCTCAACAGAAAGTCCAGTTTTTGGGCTGCCAGTTCTTTTTCTATCCTTGACAAAATCAGTTTCTTGAAATTGTTTCACCAACCTTTGAATTGTCGACTCATTCGGAAAACTATTTCTACAAAAAGAAATCACGAATTTCGTACTATGGTGTTCTTAAAGGGTCCCGGTGGTCTAGAATTTTTCAAAAATCTATTTTTTTTATACTAAGTATGGTCTTGTAAGAATGTACTGTCAAATGGAAGGATGTTCCAAGTATTTTCGATTCTACAGCCATTTTAGCAGGTAGAGTCAGATTCGTCACGCGGCGGCATCAATGGTCACATTATCCACTCTCAAAACTTTCAACTCAATTATCTCAAACCTACTTTTTTCGGCCTGGTGTTGTCAAACCAACAAAACACTATTCAACCGAATCGTCTGAAATGTTTACAACATCAATGGCTCTCGCCCGTACTAGAATCATATTATTATTTCAATTATTTCGTATTTTTTGATAAAAAAAAACGAAAAAAAAGAACTAATTTTTATGGTGTCAAATTCAAAACCGCCCTATTTTGTAAAATTTTTTTCCCATTCTAGTACGAGACATAGCTACAGCCATACTGATTAATAATTTTTTTGGGTATTGTGTTTCAGATAAATAGAAGAGCCAAAATAAACAATACCGTCCAGGTACAATTTTCCGGGAGGGCCAACTTCACGGCAAGGGGGTGCCATTTAGCTCGACGCATGGTTAACAGATGAAAATAATATAAACTACTTTGTAATAACAATTATGAGGCTCGTGACTAACTCTGGTGGCGCATAGATAGATATTAATATTCAATCACGACCTCGGCTTGTGATATATACGTTTGGTCACCGATCTATATACGCCTATTCATATTTGGACCAAAATTTTCATCACGAGTCAGACTCGTTAAAGCACGACAAGGAGTTAAATACACAGGGCGACTTCTGGGAAAAAGTATTTGAAGAATTTATTAAAAAAACTGCAAAGTAAGAGTCAAACTGATTTCAGATATCAGCGAAGCCGAAAGAAAACTTCTTATAACAATTACCAAACTGAGACCAGAAAATTGCATCTATTAAAAACGAAAAATAACACAGAATTGGAGTAGAGAAAAATGCATTTAATTTATATTTTACTCTGTTGTTAAATCCGGTGAATTTTAAGCACGAGGATGTGTTCTTTGTATGATAAATAGTACAAGGGACCAAAGGTGTTGCCTATATTCGCAGTCACATTTGCAATAATCAAAAGGGCGCTTTTGCAACAGCGAATATTGTGCCCACTGTGGCACGACAACAAATTGTGGGCACTAATTGACCAACAGACATTTTGATATTAGAAACTTTTTTATTGAGCTTCTTTTTTAATTAACGAATTTTGCACGTTTTTAAGAAACACTATTCAATTGCAACTTGCATATATAAAAGAGGGTACTAATAAGCAATTTTCATTTGATAATTTAACTTATTTTAAGAGAGCATTTTACAATATAATCGCTTCTCTCTCTCCATAAGCTCTGCTGCCGTTGTGCGTTTTAATCGTCTTCGGGACTAGCTCAGCCAAAGTGACGTACACATAAGTAAATATAGTGGCTCAATAAAGAACTCGGGCATCCAAGTGATATGGTTTTAAATCAAAAAATATATATTCAAATGCAAATCTAATGCATTTATGTGCTACATTTATTTTCCTTCTTGAAGTTTTTTTATCAGAACTACAAAAAACATAAACAAAATTCAACTCATTCGTGCATAGAAAATACAAACATAAAAACATAGCCATATACATTACAAAAAAGAACTCGGACACATGTATAAAGTAGAGTTGGGCAAATAATATTTAAGAAAAATCAATTTAATTAATATTTAGTCGACAAGCCTTTATTTTTTCTAACAGTATTGTCTCTTCTTGACATGGATTCGACCAGCTTCTTGCGTGTTAAAGCATCTATTTTCCTCCACTCTTCTTTAATAGTACCTTCTAGGTCTTTCTTGTTTCTAATAACAAACTTTTTCCGTTGGTTTTCCAAATAAGCCCACAGATGTTCAATTACATTGATGTCTGGAGATTGTGGAGGTGTTTCAAGAACTTTAGGGCAGTTGTATATAAGCCATAAACGGACATCAAGTGCCTTATGCTTGGGATCGTTATCTTGATAGTACTGGAAGTTGTCCTTTATTTCCAACTTTTCAGCACTTTGAGCAAAATTTCCTTTTCTAAGTATTAGGTATTGTTTGTGGTCCATATTGCCGTTAATTGAGCAGAAATTTCTAGTACCAGCAGCGGACAAACAACCCCGTGCCATTACCGACCCACCCCCATGTTTAACTGTCGGACGTAAATTTTTGACGTGATAACGTCTTATAATTCGATTTAACAGGCTGCACGCACGAAAAAATGTGTCGTTACCTTGCTCATTACTGTTCATTAGTGTTACCTTGCTCATATTAGAGTTACCTTGCTCATTAGTGTTACCTTGCTCATATTAGTGTTACCTTGCTCATATTAGTGTTACCTTGCTCATATTAGTGTTACCTTGCTCATTAGTGTTACCTTGCTCATTAGTGTTACCTTGCTCATATTAGTGTTACCTTGCTCATATTAGTATTACCTTGCTCATTAGTGTTACCTTGCTCATATTAGTGTTACCTTGCTCATTAGTGTTACCTTGCTCATATTAGTGTTACCTTGCTCATATTAGTGTTACCTTGCTCATTGCCGTTACCTTGCTCATATTAGTGTTACCTTGCTCATTAGTGTTACCTTGCTCATATTAGTGTTACCTTGCTCATTGCATTGAATGAACTGCAAGCGAAAGGGCGGAACGAACGACAAAGCAAACAAAGCAAACGAACGGCAACGTTCGATATCTTGCTCTCTCCTACTTAAGTGAGCGTATATATGTATGTATGTATATGCGCAAATGCACATATATAAATTCTCGTATTTGTATTTGCATATGCCTTCTTATTGATTATTATTAATTTGATTCACTTGAAGAATTTAAAATAAAACCAAGTTTGTTAATAATACCTGTTGTTTTAATGTTATTATTATTATTTTTTTATTATATCTGAAGGAAAAAATGTATGGTAATATTTACCATATACCTTATAAGATATGTTGTCTATACTAATATTATAAAGAGGAAAACTTTGTTTGTTTGTAATGAATAGGCTCAAAACTACTGGACCGATTTTAAAAATTCTTTCACCATTCGAAAGCTACATCATCCACGAGTAACATGGATTATATTTTATTTTGGAAATAGGGGTCGAGATATAGGTCAAAACGTGGACCCGGGTAACCTTCGGATGTGTATGTACAATATGGGTATCAAATGGAAGCTGTTGGTGAATGCTTTAGTCCAAAGTATTTTTCATGCTGCTCCGTGACTAGGGTCTCGAGATAGAGACCAAAACGTGGACCCTAGAATGTGTTTGTACAATATGGATATCAAATTGAAGCTGTTGGTGAATGCTTTAGTACAGAGTATTCTTCATGCTGCTCCGTGACTAGGGTCTCGAGATAGAGACCAAAACGTGGACCCTAGAATGTGTTTGTACAATATGGATATAAAATTGAAGCTGTTGGTGAATGCTTTAGTACAGAGTATTTTTCATGCCGCTCCGTGACTGGGGTCTCAAGATATAGGTGAAAACGTGGACCCGGGTAACCTTCGGACGTGTATGTACAATATGGGTATCAAATGAAAGCTGTTGGTGAATGCTTTAGTACAGAGTATTTTTCATGCCGCTCCGTGACTGGGGTCTCGAGATATAGGTCAAAACGTGGACCCGGGTAACCTTTGGTTGTGTATGTACAATATGGGTATCAAATGAAAGCTGTTGGTGAATGCTTTAGTACAGAGTATTTTTCATGCCGCTCCGTGACTGGGGTCTCGAGATATAGGTCAAATCGTGGACCCGGGTAACCTTTGGTTGTGTATATACAATATGGGTATCAAATGAAATCTGTTGATAAGTGCTTTAATACGGGGTAATTTGTTATGTTATGTTATGTTATGTTAAGTTATGTAATGTAATGTAATGTAATGTAATGTAATGTTATGTTATGTTATGTTATGTTATGTTATGTTATGTTATGTTATGTTATGTTATGTTATGTTATGTTATGTTATGTTATGTTATGTTATGTTATCTTATGTTATGTTATGTTATGTTATGTTATGTTATGTTATGTTATGTTATGTTATGTTATGTTATGTTATGTTATGTTATGTTATGTTATGTTATGTTATGTTATGTTATGTTATGTTATGTTATGTTATGTTATGTTATGTTATGTTATGTTATGTTATGTTATGTTATGTTATGTTATGTTATGTTATGTTATGTTATGTTATGTTATGTTATGTTATGTTATGTTATGTTATGTTATGTTATGTTATGTTATGTTATGTTATGTTATAATATGTTATGTTATGTTATGTTATGTTATGTTATGTTATGTTATGTTAAGTTATGTTATGTTATGTTATATTATGTTATGTTAATGTTAACTCATTCTCTATATCCATACAAAATATCTATCAAACAAATAAAATTAAAATTTTCTTTTGAAAAATGCAACCATTCAATCAGTATTTTCTTATGACGTTATCACGTTAAACTATCGTCAGTAAACCGACTTTACAGACAACCTCTTTTTTTCCAGAAAATATTCTTTAGGTCTTCTCCACACATATGATTGTCCATCTGACCTAAATATGTTGAACTTGCAAATAAAACGGGCTTCCAGAACTCGAAATCCTTATCACCATGGCGCTTTGCTAATTTTATTCTCTAGAGTCGGTTAATCTCGTTGATAAAAGATTTTTTTTCGTTGAAGTCTTCCATTATAATTATTCTTTGGCAACACTATACGCATACTGATGACTAATAGGTAATCAAATTTCTGACTTCAATTGAGCTTTGTCCACGCTGCCTACCCATGTTTATAATTTGTATTTTTTTTCAACACTGCTTTGCACTACCGCGAGCAAATTAATTGTGGGACTCCCCGTTTCAAAGTCCCAAACAATCGCAATAATGGCACTTCTCTGGCAAATGGCGACTTCTTTTTTGACACCAATTTTTCGAATGCTGCATGATAAATTTTTTATAGAAAGAATCCTAGTAGTCCCAATAGAAAAATAAAAATATTTAACTTGCCTTTCTAACAAAAATTTTGAATTTGAAGCTACAAGTTCTTAATTGAGCCACTGTACTTCTTTTTTAATATAATAACGCAATTTGAAATTTAAGTACTGAATTAAATAAATTTTTTTAAAAATTACTAACTTATACATTGTTTCAATTACCTAAATTCAACAAAGCATTTCTCAAAACCAAAGTACATACTTGATATCCGCATTCGTCTAAAATTTCAAACTCAGAACGCTGAACTTACATACGAGTATATTCAGTGGAACTTACATACTTATACACATTCGTTTGTCATATACTGTACAATATACATACATATAAAGAAATGCATATGACTTAATGAAATTCCGTTTGTTTAGATTACAACCTCGGAACTGTTTTCGCTTCTACAATTTATTGCATTAAGCAACTCACTTTTGTTAAGGAAAAACTTTATAAAACTCAGTAACAATAATTTCCGAGTAATATATTCTAATGATGACATAATTCATAAACATCCATTCATCCATTTCAGTTTTCCTGATGTTCACATTTGTTACCATAAAATATTACCCATTTGCCTCGTGTCTTCCAACCAAAGCTACTCACATGTAATATTTATATCCAGGTGTGAATGAAGCAATTCAACAACTTAAGTAGCATCGGTAGAGGTCAGCAAGCATGAGGGCGTCAGTCAGCTTCATACGAACTAGATGCTGTGAAATTTACGGTTCGTTAAGCAAGATTTAGCAGACCGAAAGAGGTTTATTACTCTTTCGTTGGCTTATGTGCAATTTCTTTATAGGTATAGTATTTCTTAATAAATATTCATAAATTTCACACAATGGATATGAAAACATTTCTTCGCAATAACACTTTTGGAGTTCGGATATTTTGTTTCAGTAAACTTTTTTCGAAAGTCATAAGCAAAGAGAAAATATGATAATCCCAGCACCGTCTAAACAGTTTGTTTATTTTAGTTACTCAGACTAATGACCTGAGATTTCAAGCATATTTCTGCCCTCAAAAATTATATACTGGTGAAATTTATAATCGTACCGGCATTCCATATTAAATGTTGCATGTCGTTTCCTTCACGCGGATGGTCGTCAACATTAAAATCACCCCTATTTGAAGCGACGGAACCAATCTCGGTACGTTGTTTCACTTAAAGCAGCATCTCCATAAACTTTTTGTAGCTCTCGATGCGCTTCAGTCGCCAGTTTTTTTCGAATTAAAGAGGAAAATCAACACTTCCGCAAATGACGATTATTCGGCACAAAATCAGACATTTTGCCAAATCCAAAAGTATATGATACCACAACAAAATCACTAATGTGTCGAACCAGTTTGTTTACCATATATCTAAGCTTGGTTTATGATGTTTAGGTTATGTTAGAATCGACTGGCACACACTGCTGGCGGCATCTATTAACAAACAGCAAGAACTTAGTTGCGCACCTAATAAGTCAGCAGTATTGCAGTTTGATTAACTTTATAATTTTTCCACAAAATAATTATTTAAGAGGCAACACTATTTTCAAAATGTCGTTCCAGATTTACAAAATTCTTTCAACTAGTCTACAATCATTAAAAATATTGAAAAATTGCTTAATGGGCTGTAAAGATGTGCTGTGTTAAGTCGACTTGTTATCTGCTCTAGACTGGCAATGTCGTGCAATGCACGCCTGATGAATTAATTGTAAAAAATCATGTTCTTTACTTCGAAAGCAAAACAAATTCCAAATTCTAAGAAATATTCATTTTCAATATTTCGGCTAGGCATTGCAGGAGAAATTCCAAAAAATGTTTATGTTCCTGAGTACCCAACACGCAGAAGGACTTCTTTAAATAACACAACGTAATGGTTTTTGGCAAAGCAGTGGGTACATTTCACAGGAAAAATTTCTCTACAGAAAGTATATAAAAGCCTCAACGATTGTCAGGCATGAACGAAACAGATTAAATGCAGTGAAACTGTATGGGAATGAAGGAAATGTCTTGATGCACTGCACATGCCTGATTGTTTTGAAATATATCGCACTGTACAAAATTACTAATACAACTCTTTAAAATATTATTAATTTTATTTATATTAATTTAATTATAGTGACTATAGGCATTTTTAAACACACTCTGAAAAAAGCTTTAATAGAAATTACTCCAAGCAAGAGCTCATTGTAAATAGGTTTGCACGATAAAGTCACCGGCTTTTGGAAATTAATTCCCAGCGAAGGAAGTTAAATAAATAAAAGAAAAAATTTCGTTTAAATAAATTCAATCGAATTTAAAGAAAATAATTGCTCCTAATAAATTTTATATGAGTGTTTAGAAAATATTTACATTCACATGTTTGAACCTGTCGCGACGGCATTGGTGGCACCTCCACGCAAAGTGGCGAGGGAATAATAATAATAATTAGTTGCAAATAATAATGAGCCGTCTGGTGGGCATTGACTTCAAACCATGTGGATAATACGTCGTATTAAGCCCGGTCACTCTGATTGCATCATTAAGACTGCGACTGATTTCGAAAGCAGGTTTCCGTAGTGTATGGCCTATCCATTTCCAAATGAATCGGTTTTCGTATAATACCACTGATCAAGTTTTGGTTCGACACCCTAGTATCTAGTAACCATATACGAAGATTGACTCTGAGGCATCGATTGAAGAATGTTTGAAGTTTTCTGGTGCTATCCGCTGCCACATGCCACGTTTCAATGCCTTAAAGCAAAACCGATTTCACATTTGAATTGAAAATACGAGGTTTGGTTATGTATAAGAACTCGGTTACTTTTCCAACTGGTTGCTCAGATGTGGTCAAGCCTGTGTGCTACTGAGCTCACGCTCATAGATTTTGTTTTAGAAACATTTTTTTTTAATTCGGTACTTCTTGCACAGCGCGTCTCCTGGATTTTAGACAGCAGAGCTATGTCATCAATATAGTCAAGATCATTCATATATTTCATTCCGATAGGGTGCCAAATTAAACCTGTTTTTGGTTCTTTATCTAGCGCAGCATATAAGATATCGTCGATTACAAATAAAAATAGCAAGAGAGACATTGTGGACCCCTGCTTTACTAGAGTAGTCGTTTCAATTGGGTCAGACAAGGTGTTATTATAGAGAATTCCGTATTAGAACTCCCAGTATTGTGCTTTTATTAGGTTGCATATCTTATTCGAGTTACTAAAAAAATTCAAATACAAATTCAGTACTGCTACTTCTTTGGCAAACACTGTATGAGCTCAGAAGCACAGATTTTACACTTCGGAAAATGTTGTTCTGCTACCCGCAAAAATATTATAATGGTGTATACCAGTCGACCAATATTGAAATTATTTAAAAATGTCCAATGTTTGTATAGATGTAATGTCTTAAACTGGTTTCCGAAAACAAAGTCTGTTATAAACCTCCTCATTTCAAACCTTACTTCAGTAGAACTTTCCCTTCTTCTTGATTGGCGCGGTAACCACTTAAACTTGCTCATAGTCGTCGCCATATGGAAGCCAAGTGAAGCTAAAGCCTGCTTAATTTGATTACTGCAACGCAAGAGAGGCCTTTCTGCTACTCTGCTACCACCAGCTGGTAGCGCAACGAATACCTTCAGAACCGAAACGTTTGTAACTATTCCGAACGACACGACCTAGCCAGTATAGCCGCTGGAACTTTATTCACTGCACTATGTCTATGTAATCGCAAAGCTTAAACAGCTCCTTGTTCCATCGTCTGCGATATTAGCTATCCCCCGCGTACAAAGGTCCAAAAATATTTCGCAGAATCTTTTTTTTTTTAATACATACTTTAAGAGACACCTCATCGAATGTTGTCATCTAAGTTTCTACACTATCCAATAGGACGGGCATGATGAGAGACTTATAAGGTGTGAATCTTGTTCATCCAGAGAGAACTTTACTACTCCGGTGGGCGAGCGTCTCGTTGCGGCAAAGCGACGCTCATTTGTGCACGCGGAGGAGAAAGACTATGTGACCTAATAAAGCTTCTGTAAGTACCTGGAACATGCTTATGAGCGCTGCCACCATCACGAATACTCGAAATATGAAAGGGATTATTGGGCACACAGTCGAAATGCTCAGCCTACATGAAGAAATAGAAACCTTGGTGTTGTTTTTGATAACAAAATTTCTTTTAATAGCCATATAAATTATATTACTTCAAAGTTTTTCTCCATGTTCGGCTTCGTGAGACGGAATGCCACTAAGTTCTCTGAACCCTACACTACAGCATTGGTTAGGTCTTATCTAGAATACGCTGTTCTTATTTGGAGACCATATAGGCAGCAAGCAATCAATAGAATCGAACGTGTGCAAAAAAGTTCCTCAACCAGAACTTCACCTTTCGGCCTCTGAACTTTATTGATCCCATGCCATCATATTCTGCTCGTCTCTTGCTTACAAGATTCAAGTCCTTACGTAGGACTGAACTATGGCTGTCCTGGATTCATAATCTTATTACTGGAGTCATTGATTGTCCCTACTTGCTGGAAAGGTTTCGATTCAATGTTCCCTGTCCGATCTCTTAGGAAACGCTACACTTTTTATAGGGAAAACTTGAAAATGAAGTATGCTATTAATAATAATGCTGTTCTTGGTTTTGAGCTTTCAAGAGTTGCTTTTTTAAATCTTTCCCATAACCATATAACAGTTCTTTTTAAATATATGTAATACATATACATAGTACATCAATGGCTTAATCTAAACTACTTTTGTGCCATTATCTGTAAGGATTAAAATTCATTAACTTTAACATATTTAAACAACAAGAAATCCCCAGCTACTTAAAGAAATCTTCTTTTATTTTTCGATGAATCTTTTCATATTTTCCCACTTTTATTAGCCTATCTACTTACACATATTCGTGTATGTATCGTATAAACTAATGGTATCCAGTTTGTTAATAGGTATTTTTCCCTCAAGTCACTTACCTTCTATGGGTGAAAAAGCAGCTCATCAGATCTGTAAATATGTAAATTAATTATAAAATGAAAACTTCATTAATATGTTAATTTATTATTATTTACCCTAAGATAAAAATATTTCACAGCTAAAATAATAATGTAATATTAATATGAACCCAACAAAAAAAACTATTATGGAAAAATTAATAATCGATAATAATCATTTAAAATAATATTTATAATATATCACCGTGCGACAGTAAAAGCTATACAAGAAAAATTTCATATGCACGTGAAACGTGTATAAATGAAGCCTAATCGAATTTTTTTTCTCATCAATTAATTTTTGTTCTTTGGAATTAAAAATGTTAAACAACTAATTAAAAAAAATTGTTTTAAATATTTATAATCCTTCTATGGCTTTCATATAGAGTACAAATAAAAGAGGCTTATTATGTTAATGACCGTCACTATCAGCTATTATTTATTCACTTTGCAACTTCGTTCTTCTTGCTGTTTTATAAAAACACAAAAAAAATAGTTGAAATTTCCCATGAAATAAAGTATACGCAAAGCATATCATAAAAAAATCTATATGTGCCCTGACAAAAAGGAAAAATAAAAATTCAGTAACATAGAGATATGTCCACTCTTTCGTTTGAATATCATAGAGCTAGTGTAAATATTTAAAACCGTTTTCTAAAAATCTAGTTCTTTCAAACCTTAAAGTCCTTTAAGAAATTAAGCTGATGAAAATGGGAAAACTCAGTAAGCAGCATTACTTTAAAAAATCTATAGTTATGTGCCCATATGCAATTTTTCCCAAATAACATAAAAAGTGACTTTTGTCGCACGGTGTAATTAAATTACCATTATTTATAGTTATTTATTATTTATAGCTATAGAGAAATTCATTAAAGGTTGTATTGCGTAATAAATAATAAGTCACACTATCTAGTGCTAGCTTGTAAAATAAATTGATGTGAATGGGGATGGTGCATAAATAAATAAAAACCTTAAGAGCCACTGAACATTAATTTTTGCAAAGAATTTCGAATAAATTCTTGGTACGAGTAATATAAACAATTTTTTTTTATATTATTTAATTATAACATTTTTCTCTTCATGAACAATGCATTATCTTGAGTAAGTACTTTCAGTAGACTAGATAAGGAGCCCAAATTTCGGTGCTCGAAAAGATTTCTTCAGTCCTATCCCACCTATCTTCTTAAACCATTCCGATCTTGTGGCGAATCCAGTCAGCCCTTTCAACCATACTATGCCAATACGGTCTCGGTTCTCGGTGAAATGGTAACCAGTAATATAAAGACCATTTATCGAAGTTCTAGGCATTCGAACAGGAAGTGTTGCATGAATTCTGCATATACATACTACATCTCTACAATTCCTATAGTTATTATTATGCGGTACTCCAACCTAGCGTCAATATAATAACACAGGCCTGCGAAATCTCGCTTTTTTAACAGTTTCTACAACCGCTTTGCGACGCCGTTGTGGAAAATTAAAACAAAAAAACTTTACCTTGCTCAAAAAAAATTAAAAAAATGGCCAAAATCTGCATCTTTTGACTATTTAACCTCAAATTGCCAAAAATTCTGACGCGCTGGTGCATTTTCAAGGTCATATTCGTTTTCAGCATAAAAAAACATTCAAGAAACACCCATAGCCGTTTTAGAAACTGTACCTCACAGGACTGTGAAATATATCCGATACATTTTGGTACATAAACTTTATTTTTACTTAATTGTAAAATGTGAAAAATTGATGGGTAATATAAATTTTTAATAATTTTTTTCGTAATCAGTACACCAAATTACAAAGTAATTAGTTAAAATTATCGAAAAAGTTTTTTGGTTGTTGGCCTGTGTAATTTTTGATCTAAAAAAAGTAAGTTATTTAAAACTTTCGCAAGTTGGTTTCTTTTAATTGAATACCTGTGGACTACTCATCGAATTCGAGAAAGGATGTATTAGCACTTATGGAAGGCTGCAAATTACGTTCTTCCCCTACAGGTTGACTTTTAAACTCCAGCGCATATTCTTTAACTTTATCTCGGACATCATCCAGAGTGTATGACTCAGCACTTTCCAGCTGTTGGCACCAAGAAATCGTGATTTATTTTGCTGGATTGGCTTAATGACATCGTTTAATTACGCCGTCTATACACCAGTATTCTTTTTTATCAACAAACTAGTTGATAACTAATAACGGACATAAAATATAAATTCAAATATATTTAGTTAAAGACGCTTCACTAGGTTTTTTGCTCTTTGTTCATTGAATGTTGGCCTAACTGAAAGCGATGCCCTGCAAATCTCCATATTACCACCTGCTATTAGTAGATGTTCTGGTATTGCCTCAGTTTTTAAATATGTAGAAGCTCGGAAAGACTAAAGTGCTAAACTTGATCATTCAAGTCATTCCTTTGCTCCCTGCCATATATGTATGTTCATCTTCATGATCTGATGGTTTGGATCGCCGTTCTCTACAACATGAAGGTTTGGCTATGTCGGCTATCTGCAGCCTTTCATCTTTTGTATGTTACGTATATAGAATTTAGCAGCTTCTCACCCGATCAGAGCGTCATATATTAGGAGGGTAGACTGCACTTTTTACCAGTTGTCCGCTGAAAAGGATAAAACGTAGGTAAAGTTTTTCTTCGAAGCCCCTCGATATACCTTCTTCAGGAAAGTCTAAAGTCGAGAACTACCTCTAGAAAAGCGGACGCAAAAGATCTCAAGCTCGAATTGAAAAGCTCCTTTCATTCATTACCCCTAGAAATGACGCCTCCTTCGACTAAATCAAAAGTTCACTATTAAAGAATAGAATTCTGAGACATAAGCCGCAGAACCGTTTCTTTCCATATACTTGAGCAAATCGTAGAGCAAACAGTTTTTGAAATAATACTTTGATTTATTACATCCTCGTATAAGTAAATACAAATAATCGTAATACAGATTATTGTAGATAATTACAGTCTAAAACTAGCTATAAATTACTATGGGATATACTGGGCCAAGAAGTACAGTGGTTTCGTAGACAGCGTACATGGCGTACAATAGACCTTTTTATTTCTTCTTTCCTCAATTAATGGCGAATATTGTGAAAGTTTTGTAATTAATTATCAATTTCATCTGTAAACAGAAGTTCATTTTGCAAGTTCTTTTGTGGAGAAGAATCAAAGCAAATGTCATTAGAAGGCTGCATATTTTCACCGATTAAATTTATAATTTAAAAATCAACCACAAAGATTAGCGCTTAAAGTAATTGTATTTCTACCTCAAACTTTGTTATTATTCCAAAACATTTATAATTGAAATGGCTTTCATTTTCTTGTAATTAACAATTTGTGGTGGCACTTACAGTTTTATGCCGCCTCAGAACGACAATATTATAAACAACATTTTCTGTAATTTGACATTTATTTTAATATTATTATAAATTATTTACATTTACACAGAGCAAGCGGATAGTAGTCACGCATAAATTTACTTGGCTGCGTACCTCTGCTCCCAACATCATAAAGAAAATAAAATATGTCAAATGTCGACCCACTTCAATTTACGCCACTATGATATTCACACATCACTGCTAATAATTGATTTCTTGCAAAAAGATTTGTTCTTATTCTGCTAATGCTTATGCACTGCGTTTAATGACCGTAGCACTAGAACTTACGAACCAGTTTTGACAATTCATTTGTTTATTATTAAACTCAATGTTAATAATTTTCATACCTTTTTATGAAGGTATATTTCATTATCTTACAAATATCATATAAATCCAAGTTTTTCATCAAACTTTTTCACTTTTTAATCAGAGTTTTTAGAAGCTTTACAGACCACTGAATTTCAGAATGAGGAAATGAAAGTTTCAAGTGGCTCAAAATAGCATTAATTTTTAACAATTTTTTTACTCGGTAATTTTTACTTGTTCATTTTCTCCATATAGTGATTGCCTGCCAAAATCGTTTAACCTCCTCGGTACTCACGTGCAGCCTACTGAACATATTTGAAGTATCTATACAAATGTATTTAAACCAAAATTTGCATTGACGGTCATTTATAAGCCTAGCTGGACTTGCTGTCTTCAAACTGGAAACCTTTTCTTTATACTGATAGTATGATACTATAAAATATAGCACAACAAGTGTAAGCTGGGCAAAAACAGGTTTTGTGAAGTGCTAATGAAAGAAAGTTTAAATTTTTAAAGCTTATAAACGTAAAATCTGCTGGATATATTAACTTATATTAGTATAATTGTAATAAAGCAGCTAAAGTATTGATTTCATAATTAATTTTATTTGAATACCCCTATCATTTTTCCGTTTGACCAGCCGACTGCAATTAGTAACGTTCTAGTGAAAAGGGCAGGTATATTATCAGATTTTCATAGCAGATTTTTGGCATGCTTTTAGAAAGCGGCTTCGAGAACAAGTGCGATGATGAAGACGATATGGTATGATAGACTGCAATGGTATATATTTTGAAGAGGAAATAGCGAAAAAATCTATGGATGAAGAAAAGTCTTACACGCCCTAAGTGCTGCCTGATTTAAGCTATCCAAGTCCACTATTTTCTTCTTACATCCAACATTGTTTCAGATATCAAAATATTATATAGCCTATTAAAAAACTACATAAATAATTAGCGCATACACTTCTGTTAAGTGTTTGGGCGAAAACTTTCTCGTTTGTGGATATTATACTCCAAAAATAAATGCTATAACATTATATAGCAGATTATAATAAAAATAAATTCATTCCAACATACTTTATACTAACTTTAAGGCCATCAGCTTGAAAGGGAATTGAAGTTAATATTAAGTTTAAGTTTATAGTTTTTCTTTGTAATATGAAAGGCCAGTGTTCAGCTTTGGAAGCTATTCCCATCGCAATAACATTTGTCTCCTCACAACCTTCTGCGTTATTTCCTGATTTTCATTAAAATTATTTAAAATGAAGAAGTCAATATATTTTTTCAAAATTGGCATACAGTTTATTTTTACATTAAAATAATATAAAAATTATTTTTTTTATTTCAATCATTTAAAATGGCGGATTGCACTCAAAATTAAATGAAAAAATGAAAAAAAAATTCGCGGAATAAAATGCTTAAAAAATGAATTTTGGGGCGAGTTTTCCTACTATAATTGCTTCGAAAAAAAATTATTTTTTTGAAAATTTGTATATTCACATAGTGTGCAAAATTTCGATCAATAACTTTACGAGTTATCGTGTACGCCAATTCGAGAAATGTAGTTTTGAGAAAAACGCGTCTAGCGTCGGCAACGTAAGTATACCTCTCACAGCGCTCGAACGCAAAGAATATAATAATATAAGAAATACTTAAATTTATGTTCTATAAATTTGTTTACATATTCTTAAAGGATTATATTAACATTTTTGAAAACAAAAAAAAAAATTTTTTGAAATTTTACAGGTATCTGTCCCCTTAAACAGGCAAAAACCGGTAATCTAAAAATAATACCCAATTATATAAAATAATAGTAATAGTAATATATTTCTCTACTTCTTTTGGTTTTGTTTATCAGCAGTAAATAGTATTGCAAATAGATAAAACTATTTCTTAATGAAAACTAGTTGAAAGCTGTCCACAGCACTTGCATTGAAGCTCCAGCGTTTGAAATGGGTCACAGCTGAGCGGCAATGATTTAACGACATCAATTGTCAACATTGAGTCACCACGTAATAGCGTTCGAGCGTGAGTTCATTCATGCTCGTGTGTGCTTTAACCCATTTACAGTTGCGGACATTGATATCTAGACACGTACTCGACACGTACGACACTTAATGGATACAGGTATACGATTTAGCAGAAAATGTAAGTTCAGAGGCTTGTGCGGTTGTAGATAGTTATGGATTAAATTTTCATCTTTCTTTTTCAAGAAAACTAATACTTCGTACTTATATACGTCCTACAAAAAAAATTAAAAAATAATATAATTTTAACCCTGTTTGAATAAAAGTTGAATAACTATGAGTATAAGACTAGTGACTTGGATTCAGCTAAATAAGTAAAAAGCAAACTGTGTGTGTTAGTTAATTAATGTAAATCGTAATTTTCTTAAAAGTCATAAGAGATCTCAGTATTTTAAGATAAAGAGAAGCTCGAGGCTTATAAAAGGGATCAGTGAAAAATGCAAAAGCTTTCAGGATCGCGTCAAAACAACTAAACATATACAGGTGGTTGGTAAAAAATTAACAAGAAGCTTGTGTGCCTTAGTTTTCGAGTTGCGGCTCAAATGCTCGACAATCCGCTAAATTGCCTACAGTGATTACAAAAATACAAAAATTAAAATCAGATTGGTTGGTAAAAATACCTTTCACGGACGAATCAATATTTTCCAGAGTTTATTGTAGCAGGATGAAAATAGTCTGAGGTACTTTTCTCAAGAAAAGTTTTCTAAAATTGCATTGTGCAGCACCTTCACTGTAAATGTCGGGGTTTGGCAGCCAGACGATTAAGGTCACTGGGAGCTCCTTTTCTCGACAGACTGGAGCAGAGCTCCAACCTAAATCCTTCAACTACTGGCTGGCTGTAGATATCTGCCTGTTGGAGATGTCATAATGGTATCAAATCTGCGCTTTAGTGCTACTTGGGCAGTGCCACAGTGGTACTACAACCATTTCACTTACATACCTACCTATCTTAGACTTCGTACGTCTAGAAATGTGAGTCGCTCTCAATACCTTGTCTAGTATACCAAACGCAGCGCGTTCCTTAGATATTCGGATGCTTATATCCGCTGCTCAAGAGCCAATCTTTGAAATAATGCACCCGAGGAAAAAAATTACTCCACTTCTTCCAACTGAGTCTTAGCAATCTGGAGAGCTTTCGGAGGTAATGAATGATACCCTAACCGAGGAGGAAGTTTCCAGGTCTTGACAGCCTAGATGCAAACCGATAACCACGGATTCAGGTTCAGATGCAGAAAGTACATCCGCTACTCATCTTAAATTAACAGATTATAGAAACCAAAGCAAACAAAGAGACTAGGTTAGGTTACGTTAAAGCAACTGCCCACTGTGTAGCCAATAGCTACAATTTTCGGGTGGCTCTGCAGGTGGTTTCATTACGCCATCTTTCATTCGCTGCTCTTACCATGTCTTCAAAGATAAATAACTTACTTGTGTGTAAGGGCATGCCTATGTCATTATCTGTGTACTCAGTCTTGGCTATTTTGTTAAGAGATGTGCGGCATTTCATGGTTCGAGGTAGTCGACTGCTTTGTGAGGGGCCATCAAGTAAACGCACTAAATACATACTATAGAAATCTGTAAAATTCATAATTTTTCAAGTGTCCACAACTGTATATACATATATTTATTTGTTGTTTTTTTTCTTTTTTGTATCCGATCATGGAAATTTATTTGTGGATATATATAAATGCACTCACTTTGTTTTGAATTCCAGCCTTTCTCCTTCGCACCGTTATGAGTGTACTCATTAAGCACAAATATTTTTACATTCCATAACAAAAGGAACGAAATTACTTATTCGTTTTGGAATTTTAATTTGTTACCCGAGCGCTTATGCCTCTCAATGCCCGCTCCCATGCAAATCCACTAGCGCCAAATCGGTGCTTCATATCAATTGAGAAACATTGTCGTTGTTGTTGCCGCTTGTCGGTGCTTATTTATGGTTTGTTTTTGTGCTTTTTATAGACATTTTGGTTTTTATTTTCGGCAATATACGAGCACTACTTTATTTTCCTGGCTGTATGGCTGTATCCGTGCTCACTTTTTTGTAAATTTCTAAGTGCGCAATACAGACTCGAGGTTTAGCAAAATTGGTGCACGCACTCGACGGCGCCCAGATGCCAAGAGTGATGCTCTCTCAGCATATTGTAATACATATTACTATATGTATGCATCATAAGTATGTAGGTATGGATGTTCGAATGGACGTATTTATATGTTAATACATGCGCTCGCTTAGCTATAATACTTTTCTGCCAGCTACAATATTTTACATTGCGCGATTTATCGCGCTGCACACAAAAACATTTTTGAATTAAAACGTGATAGAATTTCAACTCAATACTAGTACATTTTCAAGTTTTCCAAATGGGAGCGCTCATGCCGGCAACTTACAAGTGTAAAAATGTCTATACATACTTGCATACTGTCAATTCATATTTCTATTTGAAAAATTAAAAACTTTCATGCATACATACATACGTACATTCATGATTACTTTACTCTAGGCGCACCAACCACAATATCAGCTACTCACTACCCAGTCGACTATCCTATTACATAAGCAACTTAGTATTTGTGTGTGTCAGCTGGTGTGTTTGTGGAACGCCGAGTTGGCAAGCGTTTATCCATTTGTCTGGCATTCATATTTGCATTCCTACTTTAGTAATGTGGCTATATGTACAAGTATGTGCATATTTCTATAATTTTGCCCTCATTTCCTTACAAACTAAAACATTCTCACTCATTTGCGATTTGCTTCGCTTATGTTGTTATTGCTCTACTTTTTTGCCATATTTAATCCCGCAGCGTTGTTTATCTAATGCCATGTGAATTTACGTGGACATCTCATACATTTGCAATAATCATTAGTGAAATATGCCAACGCTTTTATGCACAGCAATTTTTATTACAACAAATATAAATACTTTTTTTACTTTATTGACCTCTAAACATCAACAATGTATTTTGTGTTTTGTTTTTTCGTTATTTAAATGAAAAATCCAAAAAAACAAAATGCGCCAAAAATGCCAATATTCACTGAAGGAATCTCATTTATTGTGAGTTTTATCAATTGCAATACGAGCCTAAAAGCAGTTGAAATTTAAATACTAAACAAATTTCCCTCTGCCACTTTACTAACAGATCTTTAAGTGGGGTCATAATAATTTTGAATTTAAATACAAACGCACTTGAAAATTATTTTATAATCTGGCAATGTCAAAGTGTCGCTAAAGATTTACATTTTCATCATGGTGATGCTCTTGAATGAGCAACGTTTGAAAATCAGTAAAAGCTGCTCCAAATTCCTGATTTCTGTAGTCACAACTTTCAGATGTTTAAGTGCCCGTCAATCATTACACCAGTCAAGTCGTACCACAAGCCAAGAAATTAGAGTTTAAAGATATTTTACAGATCAGAAGGTATTTTCACTTTCAATTAAAGAAAGCCGAATAAGTGTGTGCGTGACTGTCATTCGATAAAACCTAGGTTCGAATTCCACTGTGGGGATGAAACGCAAAATGATTTAAGTATTTCTTATATTATAGATCCCAACCGTGACGACTCTATTCCATGCGTTCGAGCGCTGGGAGAGGTATAGATACGTTGTATTCAAACTTTAGACGCGTTTGTCTCAAAACTATATTTACCGAATTAGCGTACACGATAACTCGAAAATTATTGACCGATCTCCCTAAAATTTTGCACACATCTTTTTTATGATATTACTTTCTATGTCAATTTACAAGTTTTCGAAAATTTTTCGAAAAAATAATTTTTTCGATGCAAAAATAGTAGGAAAATGCGCCCCAATTTTTTTTTTTTTTGACGCATTTTATCCCGCGAATTTTTTTTCATGTTTTTTAATTCATATAGAAATTATGACATTAATAAACAAACAAAAATTTGGTTTTTCGTATTCAGTTCACTGACGCCGATGCTACAATGCACGCCGATTGAGAAGCCCCGCTGCGACTTTCCTGGAAGAATTGAGTGTACATACGCCATTTTAAATGATTAAAATAAAAAAAATGTTTGTATTATTTTAATGTATAAATAAACTGTAGGCCAATTTTGAAAAAATATATTGACTTATTCATTTTAAATAATTTTAATGAAAATCAGCGAAAATATGGCCGTTTACAGGTATCTGTCCCCTTAAAGATCCCTCCATTTCTAAAGAAACATCTACAAGTAAAACGCACAAAACAAACTATATACGCTTATTATAGATATTAACATCGGCCGTCGGAAATTTCGACCAATAACATTTCTATCTCTAAGTAGTAGGTTTTATCCACGATGAAAAGAATAATGAGGTGGTGTTTATCGTAGTGCAGTAACTTTGCTTTCAGAAAATTTGACAATATCAGCTGATTTTCGTGACGTTACCCTAGTGCAATTGACCAGATTACGGTCAGTGACCATATAACCATTTTCGTGATTTGATTTAGCATTTTGTTTTTGTTTTCTAACCTCGGTGTTTCAATTATTTCTAGTTAACATTTTGCACGACTCTTTTAAGTGAAATGTGATGTTTATAATTATGTGACATATAATTTTTTCGTTCAATGGTTTACTTCTATTCTATTTAATTTTTTTTATCATCTGGTCACATTATAGGCGATTGAGATTATTGTTGGTATTGTTAATTATGCGTGTGTTATTTGTCTGTGATATTTCTTCGCTTTATTTACCTTTTTCCAAGTGTGTTTTTCTTTTTCTCTTTATGTTAAGAGATTAAAAAAAGGACCGAAAAACACACTTTTTTGCTATGAGGTTTTGTAAGAAGATAAGGTACTCGTTTTTTAAAAAGGCCGTTTTGGTTTCTTCAGTATTATCCGTTATTTATGTTTGTTCATTTTTACTATGAACACACTTCTACGGCTTTAATTTCGATTTAGGAAAATTAAGTTCTCTTTAAAACTTATAAAAAGGTTTTAAATGTTAAGAAGAGTTGAGAGAAGAATATCCAATATTTTTGTATAACCTCAAAAAGGGTAAACATGAGATTTAAACTTTCAAAACATCAAATTTTATAAGAACCAATAAATTTTCAATGGCATTGGAATTTTCTCAACTTAATCTTTAAATGCACGAGTCCCCTTTTTTAGCTCATAGTAGCTTTAAATTAAAAAAGGCATAAAAACCAAAATACAAAATTTTCGCATTTTGGTTATAAAAAATCACCAAATTTACTGCGAAAAGCAACGGGTTAGGAACTCTGCACAATTACACTAATGTGACGTTTCGTTCTTGGGATTAATCCAATTTCAATTGATCTATACAATATGATAAAATATGTCAGATATGCCATACAAATTGCTTTAAGATCTTGAAATTTTCGTTGCTTGATTTATATTGTACAAACGATGTAAGATTCAAGTTTTTATGAGAGGTGCCACGCTTTCTTTTCCAATATCCACCACTTTTCACCATAAGGCAGGTATACACAATTCATGCATTCGTTTCAGTTCCCTAGTTAATAGGTTTTAGAGATATACTGGTTTTCACATTTTGGTCTATATGTCAGATGCCACGGTTTTTATATTAAATATCCAAGTCCTTAAAAAAAAAACAAATTATAAATTCAAACTATGAGTAAACACACAATAATTAACTCAAAACAAAATAATTAACTCAAAACAAAATAAAAAATAAAATTCCTTAAAATATTTTTTTCGTAAAAAGAAGTCACCAAAATTCCTTAAAATATTTTTTTCGTAGAAAGAAGCCGTCATATCCCTGCGAAAAGAAAATTGCTTATAAAAATAGCAGATGATATAAAAACACAACTTTTGTGAAGTGAGAGAAAAAATTTCGAAAATCGCCTCCTTACATATCTCTTACAATATATGGAAACCGAAAATTTTCTAATTTTGCAAAAACAAACAATATATATTTTTGTTTTTTAACTCTGTAAGCATCTCTAAAAATTTTAATTTGAATAAAAAGTGGAGAACAAATAACAGACAAAAATTAAAATTAGTTTTATTTAATAAGCCACCTGTTTTGTGCAGCTGACGGATTCTCTAAGTATGAAAAACTCTTATAATCTAAATTTCTGTTTTGGCGCTATCTTGAAAAGTGCATGAGAAAAAAAATGATATGGTTTTTCGGACTCAGCAAGCAATTTTGCACAGAAATTAGATGGTCTGGTTCATGAGTAAAAAATATTTTTTTTTTCCATTTTTCTTTATTTATTGCATCTTTCTTGTATAAGAAACTAACAATAAGTTTACAAATCTTATATACTAGAGTAATATGTTTCCTTGCCAGTGCTAAGAAACGAATAATTTGCTCAAATGAATATATAGGTATTTACATATATGATTAAATCGGTTGTGAATCTTCTATTCTTTATAGTTGGGAGCTGGAAAGGACGGGTTTCCAGTCTCCGATTCTTCGTAGCTGTGAGCCGGAAAGGCCTAGTTTCCAGTCTCCCTTAGAGCTTCCGTTGTCCCTCATGTCGTAAAAAATACCTGATTATTTGTACAGCCGAATTGTTCGATTTTCGAATGTAAGTTTGGCTAGGGGCACATAAGACCATTCTCTAACTTCGTCTGGAAAAATGTTTTTCTGGACTTATCGGTATATTTTTAATAATTCCCAACGGCTTTCAAGCCAAGCAACGATCCATTTTGTAAATGTATAGCCAAAACAAAAAAAATGTCTGGCACGGATTTAGTTTCGTTGTTAAAGTTAAAAAAACCATAACTCAAATTTCCAGCACTATTCGGACACTATTCGAGTTCCTTTGACTTGATCCATTCATTGAGCCAGTTTGCGATGCTCTCGTAAGAGGTGAACCGCTCTCAAATAAGGGCTGACTGCATTAATCGGAACAGATGGGAATACGAAGGCAGAATATCTGGGGAATACGGCGGGTGTGGCAAGATTCTGCCCCTCGTTTTTCTTTGAGAGCTCGATTCAAACGCATTAGCTGCAGTCGGTAACGATCGCCAGTAATGGTTTCATATGGTTTAAGGAATTAATAATAGATTACACCCTTCTTATCTCACCAGATGCACCTGATATCCAGATATCACCTTTGAAGCATGAATATTTTTTTCGCTGTCAATGGTCCTGGTTCACCTGACAGGCTGACTTTTTCGACACTTTGGGTTATCATAACAGATCCATTTTTCATCGCCAGTGACGATGCATAAAACCTTTTCATTTCTGCCGTTCAAGAACGGTTCGACATGCGTCTTCATCTAATAATTGTTGCATTTTTTTTTTTTTTTGTATTCATTTTTATTGTAACTAGTTAACAAAAATAAACTAACGAACAATTTTCTTCGGTTTTTGCATAATACAATTAATATGATGGTGATTTGCACAAAACTTGCAAAGGAGTTGATTACTGAACGAGGTGGTGCGGCTTTTTGCGTTTCAGCCTTACAAACCATTTATGTTGGTCAGTGAGGGCTGAGGCTTCGCTGTTGACATGATGAGATAGCCTATTTATATGAGATAGGGCTTTTTTTTAATTACGACGGCAACTGGTTCTATGCCGAGATCGCGTTCGAGATCGCTAATGCGTACATACCAGGGCGCGTTAGTAGCGCATCGCAAAATTTTATTCTGGAACCTTTGGATTTGAAGTATGTTGCTGGAGCTTGAGCAACCCCATAGTTGTATCCCATACGTCCAAATTGGTTTTAGTATTTGCATGTAGAGAAGTACTTTATTGTACATGGATAATGCGGATATTTTACCCATAAGCCAATACATGTTTCTGAATTTAATATCGAGTTCTTCCCTTTTCTTCTTGTAGTTGAGCATCTTCGAATTTTTTCGGTGCCCCTTCGCGATCTTTATCACTCACGTCGAAATTGCCACTTTGGAAGCGTCGAAAGCACTCTTTACAAGTTCTATTTGATGGAGCGGGATTACCGTAAATACTGATCAATATACGACACGATTCAGCTGCACTTTGTTTTAAAGGTAATAATGAAGCATGACTTTCTGCAAATGCTGTTCTTTCGGGACGAACGTAGACATTTTCGACGTCAGATAAAAAATGATCTTTACGCTTCAAACGAATGTCAACTACTGCGATCGAGACCTCACATAGTATATTACTAGATCGAACACAAAAATAATATAAGCACCGATGCCCCTTTTACGAGGGCGGAAACTTATTCCCATACCCAATACTTCAATATCTGTTATAGCTTATTCCAAGTTTCAAACAAAAGTTCGATAATAGCATTCGCGCAAATATTTGTGCGCGCACGTATAGAACTTATTTTGCACACCTAATAAAAAATGTGTCAGATTTATCTACATAAAAATGTGGTAATAATAACCAACTAATAAAATGCACAATGACACTCTATTTTTCAAGTTTTCACTCATCAAAGTCCAACAATAATTTCTGTACTTTCTCATACTGAATTGCCAGCAAATGTATGCGCGCATGTGTGCAGTAAATCGACTTTTGACTGGGTACGAATAACATCCGCTAAGCTTCTTAAGGCGCAAGCAATTACACGTAAATCTCGCAGTTTAACGCTTCGGCGAGTGCCACATCAGCAGCGCTAATACCCGTTAAGCATTTGTTGATACACAGCGCTGTGTGCACACATACATATATACATAATATATGAATATGATTGTCGGTATGTTTAAATACACGTATCAGCCTTATAGCGGCAAATTATTATGAGAGAAAATAGTTCTGAATGCATTTCCAATGCAGCAGTGATGTGTTTACTTACATACAAGTACATACATATGTACACATATATGAATATACTTACCTATAGAAGCTAGAAAGTCAAACTTAATCAAATTTAATTGCCTCTCAAATGTAATGGATGGAAGCAATTAAAAGTCTATAATGTTTGTTATTGAATATTTTCGGCGAAAGATGATTTCAGAATCTATTTACTACGTACACACTTATGTGCATACGTCGAATACGGATGGTGTTTGCAATTATATTCAAATTAGGCACTCCGTTGAAATTATTTGATCGGAAAATAAACAGGAAATGAAAATTTCCAAAGTGTGCGGATATTTGATCGTTTTTTTTTTTTTTTTGTTTTTTGGAACTAACAATTAGTGCTAAACTATCTAAAATTAGCGGTTAGAAGTGTGCGGAATATAAAGAACAACGATTGGTGAAGTTTGGCAAAAACAAATTCAATATCTTCTAGATTGTTAAATAAGTAAATAAATAAATAAATAATTACAAAAAAGCAAACATAAATAAATAATTGCGTTCGGTACTGTGAATGGGGATATTGAGTTCGTTCACACAGTTATAAGAATGGGTTTATTTTTTCTTTCGATCAAATGAAATGCCCTTTCAATAAAGTACACTGGAATAGAAAAACCGCAATTTATTGCCCGAAACAAAAAGTCAAAGTTATTTACTATTATTGTGTTATTTTTAACTCCACCCTTTATTCGACACACGAAACAAAAAATGGATAGTTTTCATGAAGCACACACAATACCCGTTAACCGGGTTTTGAAGCAATCAGCTGATTTACTGACGTAACTAGGTTATGACTGCGGTGTGTTTAGGAAAAAACTCAGATTGTGTTGGTGATATACAAAAAAAATCATGTTCCGTCTGAACAATGACTGATTACACAAGTGTGTGAATTAATGTGAAGTGAGCGTTCCGAATTCAGCGGCTGAGTCTCCGATGGCGTGGCAGCCGAATTTACTCTTACAATTTTGCTTCGGATAGCCAAACCTGGTAATCTATCACCCTTGGGTAGTTCCGGGCACCCGCGAGCGAACACAGAAACTTACTCTTCCTAAAGAATGTTTCACACAAGCATCGAATACATTTCGTTTTTGTAGACTGTGGAGACAGCATCCGCCCAGCTGATTTTTTGCCTTAGCTATGAATAAAGTCAAAATGATTTGCTTTGCGTACATATTTAATTTGGCATTTGGGCACATTGAGCATTTTTAGTTGGTGATCCAAAAAACGACGTGAATAAGTGTATATTGGGCATGAAAGGAAGTTAAGTGGGGTAAAGAAATTTTTGGAGTTTCTAGTGTGAAACCGAAACGGCGGTTGTGAAGAGATGGAATCCAAAAAATAAAAACAAAATATACCCATGTTTTTACTTATATTCAAATGCCATCATCTGTAATAAATTCGCCTTGGAAGTATTTCTGATGAATCAATTGATAGAGAAACAAGTTTTAGTACAAAAATATATAGAAGCCCCTAATAAAATAATTTGCGCTTCTGTTACTTACAAAAGGCACTCAAAATGTATAACCTTATCGCAATAAAAATATGGAATTCCCCATCTAGAAAATCGTGCCAACTTAACTTTAACTACTTCCGTAAAGGTAAACACGGGTGACGTTTACCTACTCACTGGTCAGAGAGGTATTTGAAGCGTTCGATGAAACTTGATTTGATTCGGCTCTTGCGAAATTCTGCAACGTCCTCATTAAACAGAAAGCAAGCGAACACTTTTTAAAACGTAAATTAAGTGTTAATGGTAAGCGGGCTGCCAACAAGAGTACAGTTCTTAGAGTTTCGACTATGAAGTGGAGACTTTTCGCAATAGCAAAATTTAGTTATTTAATGTCGACAAGTGGACAACTAGAATTAACGTATTCTTTTGGCAAAAAGTATATTTGTTAAACACAGAGAAAAGATAATCAAATGATTTAATACAAAGAAATTATGTCACGCATCTCAAAAGTATTTCAATATCTCAAATGAAAGCAATTACGCAGTTTATAAATTATACATTTATAGTATGTAGTCCTTTTTTGCTAAAGTCTAAAATACTTCTCTCTCCCTCTGGCAGCAGAATGTGAAAATACAATGCTAAAAATCAAGGATAATTAAAAGAATTTCTGTTTGTAAAAACTAAATGAACTACTCCGAAAAGCAGAGTTTAAGGGAATGCTATGCGCTACGTGTAAGTCCCTATATTATAGTTAAATAACAAAGAATGGCAACTACGATTTCGTGTTTTAAAGCATCAATCGTCTCTGGATGGTTCGCATAGTATTTGTCCTAAGCGGCTCCCCACAAAAAATAGTCCAACGGGCTTAAATCACAGCTCCGAGGCGGCCAATTGATATCGGAATTTCGGCTGATTATTCGGTTTTCAAAAACGGTAGCCAAAACTTCGAGTGTATCTTTGGCAGTGTGACAAGTTGCACCATCTTGTTGAAACCAAATGTCGTCCAAGTCATCCTCTTCAATTTTTGGAAACAAAAACTCGTTGAGCATGTCACGGTAACGTTCGCCATTTACTGTAACCGCGGCTCCTCGCTCGTTTTCGAAAAAAAATGGCCCGATGATGCCGCCAGACCAAAAACCGCACCAAACAGTGACTCGTTGTGGATGCATTTGCTTCTCTACTGTAACTAAATCCGACAATTTTGCTTATTGACGTAGCCACCGATGTGAAAATCAGAAAAGAAGAAGAAGACTCACCACTTTGGAAATAGGTTTTCAATATTTCCCAATTTTGTTCAAGCGTATAGCGTCCCATTTCGTAAATGTCAAACCTTTAAGTAAATTATGAACTCATTTGACATGTCATTTGTGTTACCATTCTCAAAAAAGTAGGTGGTTTAAAAAGCAAACGATATATGGCCCACCCTGTAATTGGCACATACACTTCTGTTAGATATTTGGCCGCGCTCCTCCTCCTATTTGTGGCGTACGTCTTCATGTTATTCCACAAATGGAGGGGCCTACAGTTTCAAGCCGACTCCGAACGGCTAATTTTTTTTAATGAGGAGCTTTTTCATGGCAGAAATACACTCGGAAGCTTGCCATTGCCTGCCGAGAGGCGACCGCTATTAGAAACATTTTTTTCTCTTATTTGATCTTGAGATTCGCACCTACGCACTCCCGCACGGTAGTCACGCACCAACCCATTCGACTACGGTGGCCACCTCAGAAACATCTACAACTCGTTAATTTAATTCAAGAAAAACCGAACGGTTTTCTGAAAAAATAAACTTAACGAAGGACACTCATTGCTATATGAACGACTACATAAAAAACCAACACTGTTGTATATGGGCGTTGCAAAATCTATATTGAGAAGCTTTTAGTTCCTCTTGTACTACTGTTGTTACTCTCGCATTGTTGTCTGGTGGTGCCACTGGCCAATTTTTCTTTGAAAGCGCAGCTAGAAACGCACTTACTATCACACGGGATATGTTAGCAGCGGTTGGACCTCTTGGTCATAATATGGGTATTCACGAAAAATAATCCCAACGAAGTAGTGCGACAAACCCTACAGCCAGCGAAACAAAAGAAAGAAATAAATGGAAGAATGGAAAGAAATAATTTGACGATATTTTACAAAAATTTGCAGCTAAGAAAGCCCGATTTAATGCCTTACGACTATTTTCTGCAGAGCCATCTCAAAGATTGAATTTATTCGAATAAATCAGAAACCAGGAATTAGAAGCAATAGAAGCTTAGAAATATGACATTTGGTGCGAAATTTCAATGCGAATAACGGCTGTAATTAAATGAACGCTATGAATTCATTAACTCCCTCGAAGAGAAAATATAAAAAAGATAATAAAAAATGGAACCTCTTCAACAAGCCGAAGTTGAAAAGCTCTTCAATGAAGCAAAGGATTTTTTCTGCTCAGATAAGTATGCACGGAAACAATGTGATTCCACTAAGGACATTCAAGGCACACAGTACATATGTATTTGTAAATATACCTGCATATGTCTATGTACTGAATGAGCCAACCACGTTATACATTTGTATACTAAAGACCTTCCAGTGCCGTTCAGATTGTGCGCAAACAACATTTTGTAAACTTTTGTCAAAATAAACAAGGCATCAAGGTTGAGGTTTAAATGTGTGTAAAATGTTACAAAACATAAACAACCAAAAAGTAAAAGAAGTTTAATAGAGTGTACAGCATTCATTAAATTTATGTGCATACACATCCATGCACACATGGAGGCAAGTCTTATATAAAAAGTCTAGACTTCAGGCTTTATTGATTTCTATATTAACGGATGAATGTATGTACTTACATACATGCGCTCAATATCACAGTAGGCACTCAATTTGTTTTTATAGTCTCAGTAATTTTGAAACTATTTTTGGGAAAATTCAAAAAATCGTAAAAAGCCTGAAATGTAAAGTTTTAGAAATTCGCTCCTTTTGATGACCGGAAAACCTTACAAAACAGCTCAACGAAATTGCTTAAATTTCACGCCCAATAAATTGTTTCTTATAAGATGGTAAGGGATTTCGAAAATGTACAGACTCATAGAAAGGGCTAGCTTTTTTTTGAAGCATGTGAACTTCCGATAGAGGCATCTGTCAAACCTGTTGTCCAAGTAAACACAATCAACCTTTTCATACATTTTCATATGTTCGAATCAGCTGATGTTATTCGAGCTCCAGAATATCAACTCTGATACCTATATGAAGTTGATAGCTGCTAGTTGAATACTATTAATTATAGTAGATTTGATCATTGTAAAGTGCCTTCAATCGCCAAGCGAGTTCTGCTTAAAGAAGACCAAAATGGTTCTACATCGGGCAATTGGAAAACAACTAAGAGATGTACATAATACCCTCGAGCTACGAGATACCTGTAAGCTTACAACAATTTATTTTCTGTGTACCTGCCATGAAAAGCTTCTCATAAAAAACCATCTACTGTTTGGAGGTAGCATGAAACTGTAAGTCCCCCATTTGCTGTCAGAAATTTATGTTCCCAAAAATTAAGTAGGTAAACATCGACGACATTTGGTTCCAACAAGATGGCGCAACTTGCCATCGAGCGCACTTAACTATCGATTTATTGCAATAATGACTCAAGGCACTATTGATGCCGTACGTAGTCAAAAATTGAACTGATCGACTAGACTATGTAACCCGTAGACGCGGTGGACTTATTTCGGATATCATATTCAAAAAATAAATGCCTTGAAATTATTTACCAGATTATAATATAAATATCATTCCAATAATATTTCTCTTTTGTATTATTATTTTAAGTTTTCAAGCTCTTAAAAAAGTATTCGATAGTAACAAATGGAATATGCTTAGGTTTGCGCAGTAGTACAGGCGAAGGAAAAAAGCTTTGAAATATGGATACCAAAAAAGTATTGCTAAAAATTTTGAAGTTGGCTTTACACAACCATATCAATGCTTGCTCAACTCTTACTGACATCAGAAGAACTGCATAGAATTGTTCAAGACTTTTACCCCTAAACTCACACTCTCTTTATCGTCCCTCTCAATATGCGCAATATTCGGATCCTATTGCATCCTACTAATGGCATGCCGCTTTGAGCTTTATTTATAGATTTACTCTTCATATTAAAGTAAATGGAAAAAGTTGTGTGTAATTGTTTAATATAAAAATAATTAGATACCTCAAATATTGAAATTTTATTGTTCGCCTCTCAAACCTAAGTGAAAAATGATAGTGAAAATGCCTACTATTTTCGCACAGCATTTGTGCTGCCATAAGGGAATTTTTGTTCGAAAGGGAAAAATGCTCGTGTGAAATTCGTATTAAGCGAAAAGTGAAATATTTCTGGCGCAAGCGAAACTTCTGATAAGGCTGAATGCTTAATAATTGGGGAAATTTATTTATTTAACTAAGGAATACAATTACATCCTTACTAGCTGTGCACTTATAAGTAGGATCTAAGAGTTTGTATAAGTATATATGTTAACTTAGGACTAAGTTTTTTAATGCCGTTCTAATAAATGACAGTTCAATTCACTTAAAGTCGTTGCATTTATAGCACAATTGAATTTGTTCAAGGTAGATTGAGAGGTAATCTCCTTAAGATGTCTGTGCATCAATTTCACTTATAACAGATTTAGTATAGAGGAACACGACAAAAGTATTCTTCTACTGTAGTAATGTTGAATTCAAGAGGACATCGGGACTCGAATGAGGTCAATGACTCTGAAAAGTTCAGCGGCCGTAACGAAAATTTTATAAAAAATTTTTTTTGAACTTAGAAGGGCCGCCAGATAAAAGCAGCATATGGTATTCTAAGCGGGTTATAACAAATGCTACGGGTGATCCATATAGCGTTTGCTTTTTGAACCACCTATTTTTTTGACAATGGTAACACAAATGACATTTACGAAATGGGACGCTATACGCTTGAACAAAATTGGGAAATATTGAAAACCTATTTCCAAAGTGGTGAGTCTTCTTCTTCTTCCGCGGTTACAGTAAATGGCGAGCGTTACCGTGACATGCTCAACGAGTTTTTGTTTCCAAAAATTGAAGAGGATGACATGGACGACATTTGGTTTCAACAGGACGGTGCAACTTGTCACACTGCCAAAGTTACACTCGAACTTTTGGCTACCGTTTTTGAAAACCGAATAAGCAGCTGAAATTCCGATATCAATTGGCCGCCTCGGAGTTATGATTTAAGCGATTCAAACGTTGGACTATTTTTTGTGGGGAGGCGTTAAGGACAAATGCTATGCGAACCATCCAGAGACGATTGATGCTTTAAAACACGAGATCGAAGTTGCCATTCATGAAATTGGAGCCCAAACAATCGAAAATGTGCTTAAAAATTGGGTTAATCGAATGGCCTACTGTAAAGCCAGTCGTGGCAGTCATTTGAACGATATTATTTTTCATTCATAAATGACAATGTTCAATCTTTAAAATAAAAATAAAAATTTGAAAAAATATTGATTAGTTTTTTTTTATAGCCGATTCAAAAAGCAAAATTTACATGACCCACCCATATACTTATAGTACTTTTGAGAGTAAAAGGATTTGAGAGTGTATAAGAAATATGTACAATTACGCCGGACAGAGGCTAACACAGCTATGCATTCGGAATGAAGTAATCTATATGGCTACTGAATGTGAGTTTAGAGTAGAAATTTACACCCAGCTCTTTAATAGTTGTCAGTTTAGACCCCGAATATGCAAAAACTATTTGAAACATTTGTCTGTATTCAAATATATTACAATTCGAGCGAAATTGATTTTTTCACTCTGTCTATGTCAGATTGCAATAAAACTAAATCTTCAACATTCGATATGGCGGAGTTAATTGAAAGATCATCAGCGTAACCACACAACCACACCTTTTACCAAATGTGTTTTAACATCTGTCAATTTCTGTTTTGACTTTATCCTATTTTCTCATGCCGGCTCCACTCTGTCCGAACATTTCATTTTCGAAATATCATCAAGTAAATCTGATCCCTGTATTCGCGCATTTAAATTGCTCGGTAAAATGAAAATTCAGTTTACAAACTACAAAATGGCAACTGATGTTAAGACAGTGATGGCAGCAAATTCGGTAAGACAGATATATAGTATTTTAACAGTGAAATTCGCGATATCCACCTCACATTTCTGTGACCTATGGCAGGAGTAGATATGGGGTAAAGAAGAAATTTCCAAATGTAATATAATTTCGATAGAAATTATAAAAAGAACTGGGCATTTCCAAATTAAAAAAAACGGTTTCGATTGTAAAAATTATGCCATAAACTAAACACTTGGTGAGTTGAATCGTTATGTTGGATTAACTGCGTTTATTTAGTTCCATTATTCTGAGAATATTTTACCTTCTTTAAAGGCATGCCTACTAGATTTAAAATAAATTTTCAGAATAGTTCCCATCATTTTTATTTTTTTAATGATGTGAAGTAGAAGACACTTAGTTAAAGATCGTAAATTCAAAACTTTATCATGCAACTAACTGTAAGGGCTTGGTTAAAATTTTACTGAGGATGTTTATTAACTGGTACACGTTTTAACCAAAAACGAAAAAATGGATCCCTTAAACTAATATTAAAAAAAGGGAACTTAGGAAAGAAACATATATTTTATTTTAAAATAATCTTGAAAAACTAATATCTCGAAAACGGTTAAGTTTTGAACATCATAAATCAGAATGAATTAATCAGAAATTCCCTTGTTTTTCGTGATAAGCGCGATAACCATCTAAGCGATTTTGGGCCGAGCTTAACAAAGCACTCCAATCGGACATCAAGTGAACCCAAGTCCTTCTCCACCTGATCCTTCCAACGTAGAGGTGGCCACCAACTGGTACCGCATTGAATACTCTCATAGCCAGAGCCAGAGCGCCGCCAAAAATCTCCGCAGAATCCTTCTCTCAAACACTCCAAGGGAGTCGTCATCGAATATTGTCATCGTACATGCTTCTGCGCCGTACGATAGGAAGGGCATGATTAATTGACGGTTGTTGTTGTTGTAGAAGTAGCATAAGCATTCCCCATATATGTAGTCCTTCGCCGGATATAAATCTGGGTCGCTCCGAACGATGGACTCTCGGTCTTCTAGTGGTGATGTCCGTTGTTCCAGAGTAGTTGCTTGTTGCCTATGTAGTGTTTGGTTATTGTTCTTAGGATGTCGGTTTCGTGATGTTTAAATTTTTTATTATTGGTGCAATGTTATTCAGCTTCAACACCTTTGGCGGCTATTTCCTTGAAGTCCTACGTGGCTGGAGATCCATATCAGTTTAATCTAATATCTTTTTTTCCAGAAATTGTATCGTTTTTGTGGTAAAATTTCATCACTGTATTAATAAAAAGTTTAGGAATGCTTTTGCATATACTCGCACACATTGAAAAAAGTATTTACATAAGTCTCTAAATTTAATTTGAAGAAACTAAAACGGATGCACGTTTGACCTGAGGAAATGATGTTTCTACCCATTCTAAAATTGTATGCTCGCTGGGTTAGGCTTTAAGATTATGGATTTCTTCTTTATTGTTATTTATATATACATACATACATGTAAGTATACGAGTATATGTAGAAATATATTTTTCATTGAAAACTAAAAGTTTCAAGCTACAGGCGAATTACATTGCAACATGGGCAAATGGGCTAACCAGCTGCGCCGGAATAAGCAAAGGCACACATAACGTATTATAGTGTGTGTGCATACACATAAGGGAATGTGTAGGTACAGATAGGCCACATATATTTGTCTACGTAAATAAGAGCAGCTCAGGCTTGTTGCGGCACTCACTTGACTAAGTTTTTGGGGTATCAGAGATAGCAGCAAAAAGTTTTGTGAAAAGTAATTTTCTTTTGGTTTGGAATAATCTTTTCTGCGCATCAAAATGGGTACTTTTGGTCACCGTACAACCCAACTCTCAACCTAATTTTTTTCGATAACAAACGAGCACCCAAACCAAAAGTTAGGCTGAGGTTACGAAATTCCAGATACGCTTACGATATTTCAAAACAAAATATGGCCGAAAAGTTACAGAATTTTCAATGTGTTCTTACATAATCTTTACATACAAGAAAATGTGAAATCGTGTATGTGTGTGTTTGTTATTAATTTATACACTCCTAAGTTATTCAATCGATTACAAAGAAAATTTGACGATTCGCTAGGAAAATACTTGGTAAGGAAGACTAGTCGCTACACGTCACTGGAGTCGAGATACTTTTAGAAATTGTCTTTGAGATGATACCTGATTTATAGCGAGAGTGAATTGTTCTTGTTCTGTAAACAGATTTGATTCATAAACGGAATATATATTTTTTTTCTTTGCTCACTCCTCTCGAGAGCATAGGGCCTCGACAAGACTCTTCCGTGTATGGTGGTTCTGTGCTGTTGTTTTCGCACCGTCCCATAGGATGTCGGCATTTGCTGGTTTGCTCAGCATTGACCTTCTCCAAGTGTTAGTCGACCGCGACCTCTACTCCTTTGTGGGTTCCAGTCCAGGGCCATTCTTGTGATGCTATCTGGTGGTTTTCTCAATGTGTGACCTATCCATCGCTACTTTCTGCGTTTGATTTGCCTAAAGATGGGTTCCTCGTTCGTTAATATCCACAGTGCCTCGTTACTGATGGTATTTGGCCAGAATATTCTGCATATGGTGCGGAGACATTTGTTGATGAAGAATTGTAGCTTCTGTGTGATGGTGTTCGAGACCAGCCCTCTTTCGAACTCCCCCATACTGTATGCATTCGCTGTAAAAATGTCAAAATATAAAACTAAATTCCCTGTTCGAACAAATCCTCGAAAAAAATAATATAAAGGCGAAAGCAAAGCTAAATTCGGACCAGACCGAACTTTATAAATTCACGCGCATTTTAGTAAAATGGCTGTCTGTTAATTTGCGAAATCAAACAAACTCATAGACAATGAGAGTTATAGCTTGTATTATCATCCCGGAAATTTATGATTATTTTTATTATTTCCTCTAGTTTCAGGGAGGAACAAAAAACTACAACAAATTCTTTTCTGAGATCTGTTCTGCGCCAATCTCTTAGCTTCATTCCAGAAGGAAGAATGAAAATTTAGTCTTAACATAAAGTGGGCATTTTTTTATCTGATCTAAGTGGTAATTATATCTGATCTGAAAATCATATTAGGCGAGTTATATACATTTTAGGCGAGTTTATTTAAGTCGTTATCGAGATATACACAGTTGCCCTAAAGTGGGCATGGGATCGCCCATTTTTCAAAATTTCCTTGGATTGCATTTATGTTTTTGGGTTCATTATTTATACGAAACTTTAGTAAATTAGATTCATTAGAGATTGTAGGAAATTGCCGGTAGCGATATGAAATTAACTAAATTGAACCAGGTTGCATTGGCGTATTCTTGTATTCATTCTTGCTGCAGTTATCATGCCCACGAACTGATGGACAGACAGACATGGCTAAATAAGCTCCCTTCCTCATTCTGGGCATTTTGCTGAATTTATTTCTATATCTATCTTGATCCCTTTATGCGCTATGTGAACAAAATTATCATACCCATGAGAAAAAGTGCGAGGGTATAAGAACTTAACCGGCAGCTTTATATACTGCAGGCGAAGTCTGCTGGCGATTTTCATGATATTCTATTCCATACATAATGACCCGAATGCAGCTTCAAAAAACAGCTAGAATCAAATTGATACATCAGATAGTTCTTGTTTTTTTTTTTTAAGTTCCTATAGCTCTTACCTGGTCACCCTATTTTTTTAACTAACCTTTAAGAATAACTATTTTTTCAGAAAGTGAGAAAAAAACGTATGCTCTCGCAGAAGCTTGTTAAATTCTCGATTCGACTTGATATGCCCTTTTGAAAAATGTCGGTTGTAAAATATGTGAAATTAATTAATGAAAAAATATATAAGACGCACTTTAACATCATTTTTTGATGAAAAAATGAAGCATACATTTTTAGATGTGTGAAGTATGTATGCACGTACTTTTGTGCGAAGCATATACAGTTACAGTACAGAAGTGCGTATATTCACACAAACATACTCGTATGAATACTAAATAATAAAATCTGGCTCAACCACGCCGAAATCATCACGTAACAGAAAACACATCGATTTTTTTTTAATTTGCTCTCGATGACCAACGGCAGAGCAACGATGAGCAAACAAAAAAAATTAATAACGCGATTTAAAAGCACAGAAGAAAATAAAAGCAGAATCATAAAAATAAATTGCACGTGAAAATTCACACGAGATTTTATGCGCGCAAGGAACTCAAAAAAGCAAGTAAAAAACAATGCAAACAAAGGCAAACAGCCGCAGAAGAGAATCAAGGAAATAATGAAAGGTCTTGTGGCAGCTGCAAAGGGAATGCATAAAAATGGAAATCTGCGTACCGAAATGTTATGCTGCATGCGCCAAGTAATGCATTAAGAAAATAGGTTGCTAAGTAACGGAATTCAGATTGCAAATTGTGAAATAATGTGAATGGAATTTTCACAAAGAATAAAAACAAAATGCACGAAACTTCAACAGTAATTAATGAAAGTCCATGAAGAAAGCAGTAAAGTTTAATTTTCATGGCAAAAACTGGCTGAAGCGGAGTAAGGCCTCGGTCTGACAAATCTCTTCTCCAACACGGAAAACTTTAACAATGTAAAAACTGTTATAAAAAAGAAAATTCCAGGAAAATGCAATAATGAGTTTATAGTTAGCAGAAGAAACAAAAATAGGTAAAGTTGTCTGTAAGTTGAAGCTGAAGTGAAGTTTCTGTGTCGGATGAATGTTTTATGAGATCACAAAATGATGAAATTATAATTTTTGTAACTTTAAGGAAGCTAAATATGTATAAGTGGAATACCCATTGCTTTACAAATCTTAGGCATGTTTCATATTGTCATTTCTTAAACATTTCATTTATATAGGGTGATGAGCGTGGTTGCTTTCCGATTACATAACATTTCAAACCCGCTCTGATTCAGATGGCCATGGTGCATTTTTATTCATTTTCAACAAGTCAAACTACTGACTAAAAGGAAGATGGATGGAGGAGAATGGCAGTGGAAAATGGAACGAAAAGAAAGAGAAGAGAAGAAAAAAAAATAAATGCAGAAGTATTAAGAAGAAGAAGAAGGCTGAGAAAAGGAAAAATAAAAGTAAGAAAGAAAAAAAAATAGACCACAGAAAATGAAAAGGTAAAAAAAGCAAAAATTAAATATTTAAAAAACAGAAACGAGCAAAGAAACAAACGAAAATAAATTAAGAGAAAAAAGGAAAAAAATTAAAAAAATTAAAAAGAAAAAAAATTAGAAAAGGAAATTAAAATTAAAACGAAAATAAAGAAATTCTCATTTTTTTTATATATATATAATTGGCGCGTACACCCTTTTTGGGTGTTTGGCCGAGCTCCTCCTCCTATTTGTGGTGTGCGTCTTGATGTTGGTCCACAAATCGAGGGACCTACAGTTTTAAGCCGACTCCGAACGGCAGATATTTTTATGAGGAGCTTTTTCATGGCAGAAATACACTCGCAGGTTTGCCATTGCCTGCCGAGGGGCGACCGCTATTAGAAAAATGTTTTTTTTCCTAATTTTGGTGTTTCACCGAGATTCGAACCTACGTTCTCTCCGAATTCCGAATCGTAGTCACGCACCCACCCATTCGGCTAGGCGGCCGCCGTATTTTTTTTAGATAGATAAAAAATAAAAAAAAAGAAGAAAACGGAAAAAGAAAGAATTTAAAGAACAGAAAAGGGAAAAAAGGGGAAAAGGGAATAAATTAAAGAAAATTAGAAAGGAAAAGAAAAAGACAATTTAAAAGATAGAGAAAAAGAAAAATGTATATAAAATAAACGAAAACCAAACAGACAAAGTTAAATGAAAAAAACGAAAGCAATAAATATAATAAAAGAAAAATATAGGTACAAGAAAAAGTAAACAATATGAAAACGAGAAAGAACTCGAAAATGAAAATAGCGAAGAAAACGAAAATGAAAGAAAAAGGAAAAATAAGAGAAAAAGTAAAAGAAAAATAATAAACAAAAACAAAACAAAAAAGGACAAAAAACGGAAATATAAAAATAAAAACGAAAAAAAAGAAAATATTAAAATGAGAAAGAAATTGAAAAAGAATATAAACTAAAAAGAATATTTAAAAGAAGATCAAGAAGAAGAAAAAAAGCGAAAAATAAAAATACTTAAATACAGAAATCAAAATTAACAAAAAAAAAATGATAACTACGATGAAGAAAAAAGAAAGAAGAAGAAAAAGAAGCAAAATATGTATTAAAAATTTTATTAACTGAATCAAAATAATACCATTTTCGTGCTGTTTTTGCTTTTTTTTTTTGGAAAATAAGTTTAAAGAAAACTTGAACAATTTAGACTTAAGGGAGAACACCACGTGAACGCGTGAAAACTAAGTGGTTTTCATAACTTTTTTTATAAGTAGGGCTGATTATTTGAGGATCGGACAATTATAATTTTTTTAACATATATTCAACTATACTGACATTGTTATTGATATTAATGCAATGACGTCATGAAAAACTGTTGCAGCCTGGTGGCCCCGATACGGCGGTGAAAAAATCATCTGAAAGGAAAAAACCAAAAAACTTCTTAATCTATACATCAATGGCTGCAGGTTTGAAAAATGAGTTTGTATTTTTACCCTTTTTTTGTTTTCGAAAGCCTTGAAAAAATATAAATTTTTGGGATCTTTAAAAACGGCTATGTACGACTGTAGCCAATACATGTACAAAAATTTACAAAAAAATCGGTTCATAAGTCTTCGAGAAATCGAGGCCATTGAGTTCAGAAAAGTCGTTTTGAGAAAAACGCGTTTAAGATTTTGATTGGCCGTTGTAACTCACTACCTGCACTTATTGTATTGGGTATAACTTCGTCAATTTTCAAGATTTTTAGTTAAAATTTACATATTTTTGAATATATCTGCTTTAAGAAAATGCAAAGAAAAAATCGATTTTTTTTTGAAAAACCACAGTGGTGTTCCCCCTTATAGGAAATCATTGCATACGTATTTTCACACCCACTCTCACTTCCTAGAAAATCAACCCATTCAGGTTTCCGCTGATATCTGCTGATTTCGTTGATAACATGTTTAAACATTTTTATGCAGGCCTTTTAAGCTTAAGCTTTTCTTTCGTCTGAGGTGAGATTTTGAAAAATGTTTTTAAAGCTTAATTTTTTTTATCAAAAAATCTATTTTTTTATAAGAAATCAATTTTTGAAGCTACTCTCAAATCGGTCAAACTCACTACGATATATTACTGTGAGAATCTTTCAAATCAAAGAATCAAATTTTTTTCTATTGAGAGCGATGCAAGCTAATGCACATAACTGCTCAGAAAAGTAATAGAGTAGGAATAAAACTGATTGTTTTTTAAACTCATCAAAGCAATCCAGCAAAGATATTGAGATATTTCCATTCCCCCATTCATTCAGCTATCAGATTTGGGATTCTAAATGACGTTCAACCTCATCGTATCGATTGTTATTGGACAGTGGCCAGCTAAGATACCCGAAATTAACTGAGTTCACTTTTTGCACAGCCGGATAACTTTTCTCGTCTGAACTCACTTTCTAATAAACTTATATTCTTTGCCTATTTATTATTTCTTAGCAGTATTCCGAGCAATTCATATCCTTCTATTTTATATACGAGTACCATAACTTGTGTAGTTCGTTGGGCTGCTTTAAGCACCCTTTCAATTTGGTAAACATAAATGAAGTTGACACAAGCTATGGAAGAAGTAAAATAAATATTATGAAATGAACAACACGCACAACAACAACTATTTACTACTTACTACTTTATAACTAGCTGTTAAGCAATAATCAAGAAAGTCTCAACTAAGTGCCAGTGTAAAGTAAGTTGTAGTTTTAATATTAGCGCAAGAAACGCAAATGCCAACAGGTCTTGACAGCAAAGGCTGACCAGCAAATGAAAAGTAAATGTGGTTAGTAAGGGAGAGGCAAGTTTTAATTAGTTTTGTATGCAGTTGTAAAGATGAAAGAATCATGGAAAATCTCGCAAATGAATATAAAGAAATGATTGCGAAAAAAAGCAAATGAAATATTTGTACAAAACGATATTTTAATCAAAACTTGTTTGCGGCGCAACAACAGTGGTTCGTTTAGTGTTTCGCTCATATAAATATACTGTATAAGGATGATTCAACAAAAAAACTTCCCAGCTCCGGTTTTGTTGCAAACAGTGAAGTAGTAGTAGTAGTAGTAGTAGAAGTAGTGTTAGTAGTAGCACTTTTTACACCAAAAATTCCCCAAAAATGAGTGAAGCAGATTAGAGAAATTCGAAAAGTTAATATGACCCTAATTCATAACAGTTAGTGCTCTGTGGTTTTCTTGGCGGCCGCCGTAGCCGAATGAGCTGGGGCGTGAGTACTACTCAGAAGACGGAGGTTCAAAACTCAAAAATGAAGAAAAGTTCTTTCTCGGCAGGCAATAGCAAACTTCCTCATAAAAAATATTTGCCGTTCGGAGTCGGCTTAAAACTGTAGGCCCCACTATTTGTGAAACGACATCAAGGCACACGCTACAAATAGGAGGAGAGGCTGAGCATAACACCCAAAAATGGTGTAAAAGCAAATTATGTATGTATGTATATATAAAGTAAACAGTAAATTTATCGAAATTTATTTCAATTTAGTGCCATGTATTTCAAAAAATTCTTATTAAAACAGATAAACGAAGTGTAACTAGAACCGTTAAGGATACTTAAAGACTTTGTTAAGCTTAGAATCTTCTCACCAAAACAATTTAGTGGGAAATTCAGTAAATCCAGTAAACTATAATGAATCTTCAAGTATCATCTTACTTTACATCTTGCCGAATTTCTATTTGGAGATGCTATTTTAATTAGTTTTTAAATACCACCTATAGCTGAAACAATTAGACTTTCGCTAGCGTTTGTGGTAAACTCGTCATTAAAGTGTAAACAGTTCATGGATATCAGTTCAAAATAATCATCATGATCCTAAGACATTTGGACAGCTTTAATATAAGATGCAAACTTCTTTCGCATAAGTTTCTTTAGCAAAATTGGATGTCTAAGTTTTATAACTGTAAGAGAAAATGCTGATAGAAATTTTAACCCAAATACACTTCCATTTTGCAACTCAACACCTGCGTTGCCTCATTCAAAATCAAACTGAAAGATAAAGTTAACTGGAGTACATTTACTCTCGGAAGACAGCTCCATGAGTGAACCCTAAACTAATAAACAGATAGCTCGCAGACATCTGCAAAAGCAAAATGGTCTGGCTCGAAGGCTAAAAAACGTCTGAAGGCATAAACGCTGTGATATTATATATGGCCGATGGGTATACTTTTCCCTGCATTATCCAAGCGGGAGTGTGCTGAGAGCAACTTAGACACAAATCTTGGGAATGAGTGAATTGTCGTCGAAGCGACAGTCAGGCGATACTAAAGGCATTGTCATCCTTTGAGGATAAGTCCTCATTAGCTCTAGAGTGCATCAAGAAATTTAATTTGCTAGGAATATACTTATACAATAACATCCAGCTCATATGGGCGCGAGGACATAGGAGCATAACTGGCGGCCAAGTAGTGGTATCATTGGCAAGAGGAGCTGTGGCTTCGTCATTAATAGGGCGCAAGCTCTTCCTGGCCATGGGGTAACACACCAACAAGGACGAGCTTAGGCAAGGAGACGTGAGCTGGCAGAAACTTATGACACTACGCCAGCGGATGTCCTTACTGGGGGGATATAATCAAAGGAATTTCAGGCAACTCATAACATTATCCAAGAACGAACAGGGAATACTCACGGCCGTTCTCACTGATCACTGCAGATTACGGAGTCATCCGCCTAGAGTTGGTTCACTAATTCCTGTTGTTTCTGAGTCTAGTCCTCGAACACTACAGCACAACTTTTTCTCGAATGTGATGCTATAGCGCAAAGAGATGACTAGATGCGGCCGGAAAAGCGCATAGGCTCAGCCTAACCCAGCTATATATTAGGTTATTTAAGGAGACTGGGCTTAGATGAGTCCTATATGATGAGTAGAGAATACAAAAGGCCATAAGGTCGAAGTACAATAATAATTCTGATTGAGAGATCAATCCACTTACAAGTAGGATAAATAAAGCATATAATTAGTTGTTCTAAAGGAGGGAAAGAAAGGACGCCGAGGGCCGAAGAAGAGGACGCCCCAGAAAAGATGGTTCGAAAACATTGAAGATGACCTTGCAAAGCTGAACGTGTGGCGGTGGAAGGAAGTAGCCTTAGATAGAGACGGGAGGCGAAAGGTTCTGAATGAAACAATAGTTCACTAATGGCTGTGATGCTAAGAAGAAGAAGAAGAAGAAAGGAGAAAAAGATAAGCTTTTGGGCAAAAACCGTTGAAGATTCAAACAGCTTCAAATCTATAAAACAATTAATTTTGCGCACTATGTGAAATAATCAATGCCGCTGCTTTATCGAAAATAGCATTTTGTTTTAGAAAATAATGCAAAGATTGGCATATAACTAAACTTTACTGCATACTTGTCAATGAGCTGAATACTGTTCTTGCAAGGATTTTTGCGTGCTTTGGAGTAAATACCCTAACTTTTTACAAAAATATTTTAGAAGTTATTTTCTAAAAAAAATTCTTTTAAACCATATAAAGTAGTAGCCCGGTGTGACGGGTTCAGAAAATCGAATTTTTTTACATTTTTCGGAAGAAAAACATCTTAAAAATATACTATAAAAATTTCAGACACGAATTTTAATTATTTTTAAAGTTATAGCTAAAATAAGAGAGCGCGACATAGTGTGTATGAAAGCGTGTGACACGTCAGCAGCAGGTGTTGTCGTAACTTTAAACGCGTTTTTCTCAAAACCATGTTTTCGAAATTTCGGGGAAACACTGACTCAAAACTATTCAACCGATTTCGTTAAAAATTTAACCCATTATTCTAGACGCACATATCTAGATCCCGGATCTTTAAAACATTTAATTTTTTAATAATAAACTATTTAATTTAAACCATTTATTAAGAAAAAAAATTAGATTTTGAGAACTTTTTTCACAAGTCCGCCATTTTATTTTTGTTTTTTTATTTTTATGTATATTTTAGGTTCGGAATCTAAAATAAAGTCTACAGAATAATAATCTCTTTTATTTCTTAATTTTTTATTTCAGATGACTTTGGAAAGCTGTGTGTTTCCCCGAACCAACTCATCTCTTTTTAAGGACTCCACTTTGGCGTCAAAAATTTTAAACAAATTAATATAAAATTAACTTTAAAAAATTTTTTTATATACTTCAAAACACCAACAAAAATATGTAAAACCTTTAAAACGATCGCATTTTATTTTCTTTTCAAAAAAGATTCATGAAAAAGCGTCGAAATTTCGGTCGTTACACCGGACTACTACCATAATAGAAGTTGTCTGTAATCTGGTAAATAAGGGGTATTTTGAAGGACTCACCTTCCACCTCAACGACTCACCTCTTTCGGCTAATCCCAAAATTGCTTGACATCAGTCAATTCAAGCTATCCAAGCCTCCGTGACCACTATTCTAAATATTCAGCAAAACACCACATGGATAGTTCACTTAATAACTTAAAAAGCGCCAAGGCGAACCAAAACCATAAATATTGGTCTATTATCTCTATTTCTAGGTAAAAATATATTTTTTCTTTAATTGGGGATGTCATATACATTTACCCATTAGTGAATACTCGACATTTATTTTTTCATTTTATTTTTATTTTTTTTTTGTTTTTGCATAAAACACCTAACTCTGTGAGCAAAATTGTTTTTTCAAAATCAAGCAGACTTACTTATTTTATCAAAATTCAATGGGCTATAATATCGAAATATTTTTACGTAATCTAATTAAAAAGTTTGAGCTTCTGATTGAAATTTTTGAAATTTTTTTAATTCGTACAAAATTTTAGACTTAGATTTTTATGGTTTCACCTGTACTCGGTGAAACACCAAAATGAAGAAAAAAATTTTTCACAGTCGCGGCAGGCAATGGCAAACCTCCGAGTGTATTTCTGTCATGAAAAAGATCCCCATAAAAATTATCTGCCGTTCGGAGTCGGTTTGAAACTGTAGGTCACAAATAGGAGGAGGAGCTCGGTCAAATAGCCAAGGCGGGTGTACGCGCCAATTATATATATATATATGGGGCATTCTTTCTCAACGGGAGACCCCTATCCACTTAAAATTTATTACTCTTGAGTAGTTGAGTAGTTTTAAAAAATTAGCCGCCATGTTGTGGCCGCTATCTTGGATTTTTAAATTTTTCATTTTGTATTTTAAAATAAACTTTATTAGTCAAATTTTGAGACCTCGTACAACTCTTTCCGTTGAAATGAATTTTTTTGGCATAGGTTATTAGAATGAATTTAATGAATTTTGATTACATTTTTAGCCATATTAAATGAGCCATCTTGAATTTCGTTTTTGGCCACTCTGCATTGAAAAGTAGATAAAAAGAGCTAAATTTTAAGCCCTATTAGAACTCTCTAGGTCAAAAACATTTTTGGATGGATAGGGGTCTCCCGTTGAGAAAGAATGCCCCATATATATAAATAAATAAAAAAAAAATTAAAATTAACTGAGTAAAAAATAAATTGTTGCAAGATGTTAATCAGTTCCCCTACCATAGTTATTTAATGCAATCTATTAACGAAATATTTTGACCATCCAATGCCGGGATATTGTACTAAGAGTAAATTATCTTTTTTCAGAAGAACTTAAGGTGATTATTTCAAATGTCTATATAAATGTTTGTGGTAATGCATCTTAATTTCTTCCCGGGAAAAAATCTTGAAAATCACTTTTTCCGGTTTCCTGACTGCTCACGATGCCGTAAGTCCCTTTTCTTTATATTATATAGTTATATTCCTATGCTTGCTATTATTTTTCGTTATTCATGAAACTTTAAATCATTTTCATTAGAAAAAACTATAAAAATATGTGTGCTTCTATTTGACACTTTTAATTAGTTTTATTTGTAATAAAAGCTTACTGCTTTCCACCCAAAAGTATAGTCAATTTGCAAACTATTATATTTTTCCCATTTGCTCTTTTATTTAGTGGGCCACTGAATTACTAATTGAATAGATGCTTCATTTCATGCGGTGAAAATAGTGTTGTCACAATAGAAGGTGGCGCAAAATTAATCACCCTATCGGATGGTTTTCAATTTTATTCAATATTATTTCAATATGCAACAACACACTACTAAGCCCTTGTAAAAGTGATTACGTAATTTTTCAGTGAATTAAAAGTTTTACTTATTACTTCTCACCACATCAAAAACACTAATTTTGTACGCCAGATTCTTCCCTACTTCAAATGAATGCGTTTTGCAAAAAGTATTTTTTTGTTTTGTTTGTAATACAAACAGCTGTACAGGCGGATGAACAGATACCTTCTTTGCTGCAACTGTTCATTCACTCACTCGTTCATTCATAATGCCAATTCGAAAATTACCAACATTCGTGTAATAAGTCGCTCTAATACACATACAATAGCGTCAATTATATATGCCTATATAATACACATGCAAACTCTATTCCAAAAAACACCGCACTTTTCGCAACTAATGGTGGTGGTGCCATATTTGGCAAATTTTAAAATTCAATTAGTCCCCTCTTACCAAACAATGAAATATTTGTAAAACACGAATTTGGGTAAAAATAACTTTAGTTTTTGTATCGTCTTTGATGCTGGCATGTTTTGTATTGTGAATGGAAAATGAATTTCAAGCAAAGAGCTGCTGCTAGCTTTGAGGTTGAACTTTGTAAATCTGTTAATGAAACTAGCCAAATGATTCCAAAAGCATATGCTGACAGCTGGTAGGCACGTAAATAAACTCACAAGTGGCGCAAGCGATTTCAATCGGTTGGAACAACGCGTAAGTTCTGATTATGCATACTTCGCACAACTTCGCATAAATTTTAAACTGTAAAAATGTGTTGAATGCATTTCACATTTGCTTGATTACACGAAAATTTGCACAACTTGCGAAAAATTAGCAGTTTGCTGTACTTAGATTTTACTGAAAGTTTTGCAGTATTTTTACTAATTATTATTTTATTATTTTATTATATTAATTACTAGAATATTTTGTTTAAGAAACACTGATTTCTATATATGATTGAAAGCGAAGCATAGTCAGCCTTAAGTATTCTAAAGTTGTACCAACTGTAAGAAGTTAAGTTAAGCTAATAGAAATTTTTCAATATATGGGAATAGATGGCAAAGAGATCCGTTGAATTAAAAATTTACGTTGGTAACAAACTGGTTATTTAAACTTCGATGGTGATACCGCCGAAGGAGTACCCACTTCATTAGGAGTAAGGCAGAGTTGTATACTTTCACCCGTGATATTCAATTTATGCTCTGAAAAGATTTTCCAAGATTCGATCATGCCTGTTGAAGAAGGTGTTAAAGTGAATGGTGTGATCATAAACAACTTAAGGTGTACCGATGGCACTATCCACATACTATACGTTGACTGAAAGTTTGCCGAATTTCACTGTTAGTAAATATTCTGCTTGTCCAGTGCGTTTAATAGCTGCTTACACACTCTATTGGGTACATCGTCGTAATACAGTATGACTTTAGCCTCATCGCAGAATATCAAATCATCCCAGTAGCTATCTGGCTGAGCTAGGTACGGTCTAGCGAAAGCCAACCGATTTTCAATATGCTATGCAGATAGGCAGAGAGGCTTCTTTCGAGCAACGCGTGAAGTATAATTGTGCTTTTGCAAAACTTGAACGACTTGAAGGACTCATCTCTAAACTCACCGGCAAGATTTCTTTTCAAAATCTATTGGTTTGTGGTTACTGAACAAAATATGTTCGGTGTGGTCAGATATTTTCTCTGGTCTTCATGACAGATTTTGCCTGCCGCCTATTTTAATTTTTTGCACGATTTATTGAGGTATAAATAGGTTTTCGGATTGGATAAATCATTTCTGATAGTTGTTTCACACGTTTTCCTATTGCGTAATTATAATAGCCTGACTGAATCACTTCAGTTCAGAGAAACCTTTGTTTCGTTTTTGAATTTCTGTTTTTGTTTGCTTTGGTGGATTCAAAAGTTTATCATTACGAAGTACTGGTAACTATGTAAGTCAATGAACTAATTTTGAAAGGCTCTCCAAATTCAATAAGAAGCGATGGGTTTTGTTAAAGAACTATTTCCTTTAAATATTTTAGTATGTCAGAACATTTTCTTGGCAAACTGTACTTCCATTGTAACAATAAAAGTTTTTGTACTGGCTAGAAAACGACACACAACCATCTTGTATGGGTGTAAACGTTTGAGAAAAGAACTTGCAATTATGCTGAGAAGAGAAAACGAAAATTTTACAGCTCGGGTGCGAAGTTAAATAAAGGCGACATTATTGCAAAAAAGCGTAAAAATTTGGGCGTCAAAGTAGGAGGCGCCTGTATTGTTTAAAAGTTTCTTTCTAATGGATGTGAGGTTTGAAAGTAGTTGCTGTTATTAAAAGAAACTTTCACTTATTTACAGAAATATACAGATTTCCTAACAGACAAATATTTAAAACAAAAAAAAAGATATATTTCTTGAAACATACTTAGGAAATCCCTTATTCAAGGTTAGAAATTTATATACGTATATATACATATGTAACCATTTTTTAACCAATATTTTGACCACTTTTGACGCCTCTATTTTGGTTTTATAATTTTCATTAATTTTTTGTAGAAATTTGTTGCTTGTTTCTTGGTTTTTTTCAGTAGAGGGTGTTCCCATGCACATTTCCTCACATGCATACATAGATATGCGCATCAAATATGTTTATGTATGTACATACATACTTACATATATGCGAGTATAGGTTTTCATAACGCAACAAGAATAATGAAAATAAGCAGCTCAGCACTGTGAATAAATGGCAATCGTGGCAAACAAAAACAAAATGAGCTACAAGCGTATAAAATTTCAATTTGCATAAAAGTTCAAGCGGTAGTTTCCTACCACGGCAAGTGTAATACTCATAACAATAAAACATCGGTAAAAACCTGCATTACTATCAACTTCATGTATAAATCTGTAGTTTTGCCATTAATGAAGTGTAATCATGCTAATAAAAATTCATAACCAATTATTTACGTTGTATAATTTGATGTACAAATATGAGCTTGCGACTGTAAATTTAATTGCAGTTATTACGAGTATGAATCGAGCAGTGCTTATAGCCACTATGATGGCTATAGATGGATATTGATTGAAATTGTTCTTCTGCTTAAGAAATTGAATTGAATTTACATACCAATTGTGTGTTAATGCAATAGAGGGTCATAACTCGTCCTCACATAAAGGCTTTTTCAGACAGTTTAATGTAAAAATAAATATCTTCATCTTTTGTGGTAACAGGCAATAGCCGTACGTAATGACTCACGTTTGAGTCGTGTTGAAAAATATTCTATTGCACAGGGTATTTCAGATTCGAATTTCTCTTTTAGATGTGCTTTGTTTTGACAGCTGCCACAATTTGATATAAATTTTTGAGAGATGTTAATTGAAAAACCTGTAATTCACTAAAATGAATTCAATTTTGCTCGCAAGCCGTATAAAAATAATTAAATTTTAAGGGTGGTTAAGGTTAATTCGGTGAAAGGAATGCATATTTTTAAGAATTTTTTTTTCTTTTGTGAGGCAGATAGTGCAAATTCGGTAAACTTTCACATAAAAATGCTAAATTTTAGCAATTGAAAACTGAGCAAACGACGTTGAATTTCCTGAAGCGCTCCGAAAAAAGCTTGTTTTAACTAGGAACAGAATCATGTGAAGTAAAAAAATTAGAATGCATTTTCCAAAGGTATCCCTTTCCTCATTTTCGAGGAATCCCTGAATGAGTTTTATTCGATGTTTTCGGAAATTTTTTGATAATTGATACATTTTTCGTAAAACTTGCAAAAAATTTGATTTTTCCTGAAAAAATTGGCTAATTTGTTTTTATGAGACTCCTTCTTACTAAAAAATAAAAATATTCGAAAAAAGGCTTCCAGAGGTACCTGAAAAATTTCAATTTCAATTTATTTGTTTTTTTTTTTGTACATAGTAAGACAAAGTATTCTGGTAGTGCATCCTCTTATGATTCTAGAATACGAGGATGGTATATAGTACATCAAAAAGCTACTTAAAATTGAAAACTATTTTAACTATTAAACTTATAGACTAACACTTAGTATAACAAGTGAGAAAAAGAGAATGATGGTGAGAAGGGGAGAGGGGAAGAGAGATTAAACGTTAGAAGTAGCCAGAAACTGCAGGTGTACAACAGCTTTATTGTACTCGTAGTTGGTATAGAATTCCATAGTTTTATGGCCCTAATAAAGAACATGCACTCTGATTCTAAGTAAGCATAAGTCGGAACAATCAGGTTCAATGTTCGGATGCACTAGCATTGTTTAATATTTTTATACAGGCACAACGGCTTTTATGTGTATTTTAATTAATACAGGAATATAAGAGCTCGTATTTTGAGATACGAGCCCAGGTTATGACCAAGAATCTGTTTTGAATAAAAAGATATATGGTCATATTTCCCTTTTTCAAACAAGAAGCACGCTGCATTATTTATACCGATTTGCAATTTATGTTTCGAAGTATTATCAAGCCAGCAACATACTAATTCAGCGTATGATACATGAGGAACAATGAGGGATCTAACAAGTCTTATTTTAGGTTGCCGTGGCAGTAAGTAGGCAGTACAATATAGCTTTCTAAGAATATTATATATCTTGTTTGCAAGAAGATTTACTTAGTCAACGCATGATAATAATGTACTTATTCTGAAACCCAGGTTAGTTCTATGTCATCAAAGTCAATATTTACTTCATTAAGCAATATTGGCGGCAAAAAGCTAAAGCTATATTTTGAATGAGAAATAGCAATCGCATTCGCCTTTGACTCATTTAATTTCAGGTTGTTAGATTTGTACCAGTTAGAAATACGCGTGAGATCTTCATTAAGCTTTGCTATCAAATCTTCAATAAGACCTATTGGTATTGACAGATAGATCCGAGTGTCATCAGCATAGAGATGAATCGACGAATTTTGGCAACACTCAACAATATCATTAATAAAAATGCAAAATAAAATGGGAAAGGTACAGAAGTCCAGCACAAAATTTCAAAACAATTTGTCTAGTATATTTTTGCAATAGTTATGGCGTACAAGGACTACAAAAATCACAACTTTCAATAAAACGCTTTAAAACTGAACAGGTATAGAAACCCGACCCGACACAACGGACGCTCAAATACTCAAAGAATCAGACTCCAAATGGAGGTACCTACACTTTCATACCGCCTCCATATGGCAGATTGCCTTTTATGAGGAGATCTTTCATAGTAGAATACACTTAGAAGTTTTCCATTGCCTGCCAAAGGGCGACTGCTATTCGAAGCCACTTTTTCTATAATTGGTGTTTCGTGCTCGGGGTATCGAATCCGTACACTACCGAATAAAAGTGACGCACCAAGTCATTCGACTAGGGCAGCCGCCTGTTTAAATTGCTTTATGTAACTCTCTTAACAAAGAAAATGGTGGTTTTGTGAAAACTTCTTTTCAAAAAAGCCCATATTTGAATGTACAACTTTAGTGGGCTGGCTAGGCACAAGCAATAAAAACACCAATAAACATTCGTCCTAGCCCCGGTCCTATTGAAGGTAATACTTATGGTATCAGTATACCATTTTTCTTCGAAAAAGCAGTGAAAAATTGTCTTACCGTCAAGCTATTGCGATATCGAAATATGTGAACAATTTATTTTGCCCTTCTGTTTATGATATGGATATTGAGAACGCAGCCAACGAAAAATAAATTCTGGAAAGAATATTTACAAGGCCTTCTGCAGTAAATTGACTACAAAATTCAATCAAATTAAAATCTTTAGAATATTTTCTGTAAGCATTTCTCTGAGATAAGACGTATGTGAATAAATCAGAAACACGCGAGAAACATTGCCGCTTAAATTTTCAATTTTTTTTAAATTTGAATAAACAGAAGATTGGCTAACATCGGACAGTAATGCTTGTTATTGACTACAATGTCGATTTTCTGCTCATTTTTGATATAAATGCCGCACAAAGCTTTACCTGAAAATATGGTTTTTCGGACAAAATTATTACCTTCGACTAATCTTATTTCAGCTCATTGGGAATACAAAAAGCAGTCAATTTTAAAAATATTGAACAGTAAATTAAATATTTGACACATCATGTATATTATTTTAGCTGTAAAACTCAAAAAAGCGGCAAATTGCAACCATCCTGTACTTAATTGAGTTTAATGTAAACCCACTTACTTATTGTAGTTGACAGATTTCCACGCCATTTTTATTTGCCAACGAAGATCATGTCAAAGTAAAGGCCAATATATGCAAACAAAATGGACGAATATGGAGTGACTCCAATTCTGAAAAGCTTCGGGAGGCAAAATTGCATTCACCTCGAGTCAGAGTGTGGTGTGAAATTTCATCAAGCAGCATTGTTAGGCAATACCTTTCCGAAGAGAGTAATCTAAAAACTGTTTTTCAAAATTCCTTCCAAAAAATAAGGAAAGTTCATAGCCTGAGCTAAATTTTCAAAACTGAAATTACAACATCGAGACAACCGTTTTTAGCCAATAGAAAAAATAAAAGAAAATTCGGGGCAGAAACTTAAGTTGATTTCGAAAAACGCTGTTAGCTTGTGTTTGATAATTGAAATCCCAACCACCCTGTACTCGGTTGAGTTTGATGTAAAACCACTTACTTCATGTAGTTGACAATTTTTTGAAAATAATTGGCAAATACTGCGATTTCTTATATGAATTACCCTCATATACAGTAATTCCTAAGGCAAATTTTATGCTTTGAATTAAGAAAATAAAATTATTTTTTTATTAAAATAAATGTAAACATAATTTTAATGTGGACTAGGAAAAGAGTAAAATAAAGCACCATTTTATAAAGTTTATTAAAGTGCGACCTAACGTGAACCCTTTTCAGTTATAGTGCTTTAGAAGTTAGCGATCCAGGTGAATTTATCCATAGACAATACACTCATGTATTCGCATAAAATAAGTTCAGAAAATCGACCAATCGAGTAAGCGCCGCACACTACAGTCCGAACACTACGTGACGTATGAGTTACAACGTGCACACTCGCTCCTGCTTTACTCATATTACATGATGTACGCCAGCACGTGCTGTTGCAAATTGAAATATAGATTTAAACTTTATAATGGCTCATATAAAATATGGAATTTTAAGTAGAGCACAAGTACTCGTATATAATGCAAGCACATGTGTATGTGGCTGTGCGTGCGCTTACGACTCTTGGCCCATTTCTAATAAATTCAAAAACATAGCTGAAGTAATGCAATGCAATTGCCACTGCACAAACCAATAATCGCTCCGATTGCCTGGCAAAAAATTAAATACGGAGTATTATTTTATGGTTTCTACTGATTGAAAGTATACTTGCACATACACCAACTGTTTGTGTAAAATGCTATCAGCAAATATTAAATTTGTAACTGCATACGTATACAGAAATGTATGTAATCATAAGCACACATACACTTAGTGCATATGTGTGTATTTTTGTGTAAACAAGCAAACACTTAAGTGCATCAAAGCACAAAAATTTCGAAAAGCGCAAACATTTATTGGTGTTGAACAAAAATCAAAACAAGCAAATGCAAATATACAAATGTGCATGCAAATTCAATTACAAAATCAATGTTAGTGCCAACAACAACAAACATTATGCTTAAGCGGGCCACGCACATGCAACAAATCAGAAGAATCGCTTGAAATTGCAACAGATCAACGTGCACGTGGCGCGGCTTGCAATAGATTAAAAGTTGCCAAAAATATGCGTTTTTCTTACAATCCGTTGCGTGTGTGTATGTAGCAAAGTTAATGAATTTGAAAATTTCTTTTAAGATTTCAAAATGTATACATGACAGGAAAATGGCAACATTCATAATAAACACCATCAGACATGGCAATTATTTACGTTCCATATTTACTCGGCGGCGAATAACGTGAAATGAGAATTGACAACCAATCCACGAAACGATGGCGAAACGAATTTCAACCGATTGTTATGAAATGTTGTGTGTTTGGGGCCCGCATTACGCATGAATTTCACCAGCACGTTTGGTTAATTGAGAAAATATTTTGATTTGAAGAAATTTGTGTTTTTTTTTTTTTTTGAATATTGATTGAATTTAGCAACAAGTACATCATCAAACCAAATAAAGCGCCGGAAAAGTTCAATAAAACTACTTTATTAGTCAACCGAGCGTTGCACAACTGGCGTTTGTGCTGACAAGTGGTGAACGCGCTGACGGACAAAACAGAATTACTGCAAAAAGCGAGTGATGAATGCATGTGTTTACGTACTAACACCGCATGTTTACACATTTACATGCATAGAAAAATATTTTACGTACATTGCAAAATCAATTTTGTAGTCATAAACAAAGTAAATGGTTTCTATTTATTTGCTTTTCGCTATCATGAAGCCATTGATTGCCCCTTCACAAATTAAAACTATATTAACTTTTGACTTGTATACACATATACTTTTATATATGCATGTATTATGCAACATTTTTATTGACCAATCAAAGGGGAATATTATAAAATACACTTTCGCAGATTGAATTTGTAAATTTTCACGCGCCAATTAAAGTGCAGTTTGATAGAGAAATAAAATTCTGCTACTATAGCACACAGAGCAAACTTGGTATACGTTTTTGATCAAGAAAAACTATTCATTATGCAGGTTAATTAGTTTCTTGGACAGATATCAAACCTCTAGATTTGGAAATTTATAAGAAAAACTCCTTTGAAGTTTCTGCAAGGAATTGAGTAGGTATCTATGTACACACGGTGGCTCAAAATTAAACATCCATTGTGGTTTTTGAATATTTTTTTTACTAAATAAAAAAATCAGTTTGAGTGATGGAAATTTTTAATTTGAGCTCTACGCACTACAAATGCAGTCAAGAGCAGTCAAAATGACTGTATTATTATTTAAGAATAACCGATATGTAAAGAAATATGTTAAAAGTAAATTTTTAATACACTAAACAAAAAAATTAAAGTGGAATTTTTTTATGTGTACATCTTCCCAAGGCACATTCATTAAAGCTGGTGGCACCAGACCAACAACAATGTTTTGTACGTTTGATCGTCAAACCAAAGTATTGGTAAAGTTGAAAACACAGAATACACTTGCCTTGTTTCATTCTGGGCTGATAGCCACATGGACACGGCGAAAGAAAAAAGGCAAATCAGCTGATTTACCGTTACGACCTTTAATAAATTCGTCTTGCATCTTCCGCAAGCATACATACTTTGGAAATTGTTCACATTTATGTATTATTTGTTTTGTTATAGAGGCAAAGTCGTCCTTGACACATTTTTCATTCGTTAGAATATGTCGCATTTGAAGACGTTGCAGTTGATGTTTGTGCGCCTCCATGTTCTGATGGAGTTTTCTGTCTTGCTGCTCTGTAATCGGCGGAAAGCTGTTCTGCTAATTGGAACAAGAACTGTTTTTACTGTACTATATCTTAATTCCTGCCCCTTCTTTGTAAAAAATCAAAGCTTTTATAGGAAATATTGAAATATTGAAAAATATTTGGAGGAGTCCTCTATGAGAACTAGATTTTACTGCATATTTTCTGGCCATTTGATCCGCTGTATCAAGTCCAACTTTTTTTATTACAAAATTGTAAACTATAAATTATAATATTATACATATTTTTAACATAACACATTTTCTTATTACTTTGGAAAGACAGCTACTTATTTATTTGGCTGGCTTTTATATATTGTAAGGACACAATTCTCTGATTTGTATTGCAGAGAGAAGAAACGAGGCATGTTACTCTTCGTTTGTTTGGCTCTTTTGAGTAGTTCGCTTTTATTTCCATTATTAGTTCTAACTACTGTTGTTTTTTTTTTTTTGTTTGCCAATAATTTCGACGCGAGTGACATGCTATGGGTGGGCCACATGATTCAATTATAGAAGGTTAGGTAAGTAAACAGCTTTCTCGCTCCCTCTTGACATATCGGCTCCCTTATTTGAAAACGTGTTGCTTCTTTACAAAAAAAAGTACCTATTTCACAAAAAAACTTTGAATTGTAGTAAAAACTAAACTTTTGGTGCAAATTATTTGGTCGGCAACACCGTTTCCACTTTGACGCTTTGCTTTGTTATTATTCGTTGAAAATCTTTTATCTGTTTGTAAACATTCAAGTAAGTATAATTATAAAAGCTAATTATTTTGTAAATTAATGTCGTTTTTCACTATTTAGGGCGATTATGTCTTACATATGGTGATAGTCGATTATTTGGAGTCGGTTTTCTGCTGCAGAAAACCACCGGTTTGTGAATTTTCATAGATGTAAGTCCAGATCAGACATTTGTAAAAATTCTTATTAAACTTTTTCATTCATAGGTTTTTATAGCAGCGTTTTTGCAAATATAACAGAGACCACCTTACATACAATACATAAACTACAGTTAGTAAGTTCTTTTAGAATATTTGCTAATAAATTGTAATAAATAAAAAGTTTTTATTTGTAGGACTTCACAAACGAGCAATTGCTGCGGAAGGTGTGTGTTGAAGAGCTAGGTGGCCCAACTATTGTGGTTTTTAGAAACGAAATCACGTATGCGCGTATTTCTATCATTGTCTCATGTGGTGCTACGGACAATTTCATAGGTGACATGGAGCGTGTTGTGTATGATGGTGCAAATACCTGTTTAAATGTGATGGTCATTATGTGCCTAGTACTGCTACCTCTGAAATCAATTTGACTTCCGAACTGGCTGTCCACGTCGATACCTTACCCCATCTAGAACAATATGCTGTACGTAGATGTATGCGCAACACCTACACGAGCAAGTCCTCTCGCTTTAAGTCTACAATTACAGATAAGTTGTAATGATATATTTGTGAGTTATTTTTAAGTTTTTGGCTTACAGGTTTTTGATTTCTGCCTGAAGTAAGTGCAGCGTGCCAACACCTATACGAGCAAGTGCACCCAAATTCCTCATATTTCCTCTCCGATTCATTACTGACACACGTGGTATTGATATACGTAAATTTACAAACCATCACAATTACTAAAAGTGGATTATATTACCAATATCTGAAATTTTTCGATGTATTAGTTTTAGTCTATATTAATACATTTTCCTATTAATATTAGGGACGCAAAGTATATTAAGGTACACAAATTTTAAACTATAAACTAGTAAATTTGTTATTTTTATTGCAAACTATTTTAACTCTTCTAAAATGATCGACTGAACTTCTGCTTTCGCAATGTCTTTACGGTAACATACTACATGTACCTACATGTATTGTTATGCACGAAATAAGAAAAAAAAATTAAACTTTCTGTTTCATCTCATTCCTGTCGATTAAGTATATTTTGACCTTTTGTGTATTAAAAGACTTGTACTATTGTAGTAAATTAAACACATTAAATTCCTTTATTATGACTATTTTTTGTTCTTTTCCACAAAATATACTCAAATCTATTGCAAGATTATATATATACATATATATATATGTAATTGGCGCGTACACCCTTTTTGGGTGTTTGGCCGAGCTCTTTCTCCTATTTGTGGTGTGCGTCTTGATGTTATTCCACAAATGGAGGGACCTACAGTTTCAAGCCGACTCCGAACGGCAGAAAAAAAACACATATGTACATAAGTAACATCACATAGTTCTGCGTGCTCTTGTGTTAGATAAACATCGAAAATATTCTAAATAAATATTACATTTGTTTAAAGAAGAAACTATAATTTTTCTGTCGTTTTGTTTTAATGTAGATTAAATAACCAATATACTTGTTTTTCTCTTAGTACAGGACTAATTAGTTACTTTACGTACTTTTTTACTACCTTTAGGCAAGAAGAGGAAAACATTTTTCCCTTTTTCCCATCCTTCGTAAATGCAGCCCTAAAATAAGGGAGTGTCAAAGCGCCCTTGTCACTACTTACCTAACCTTCTATAATTGAATCATGGGTGGGCCATGTAAAATTTGCTTTTTGAATCGGCTATAAAAAAAAAACTAATCAATATTTTTTCAAACTTTTTTTTATTTTAAAGACTGAACATTGTCATTTATGAATAACAAATAATATTGTTCAAATGACTGCCACGACTGGCTTTACAGTAGGCCATTCGATCAACCCAATTTTTAAGCACATTTGATTGTTTGGGCTCCAATTTCATGAATGGCAACTTCGATTTCGTGTTTTAAAGCATCAATCGTCTCTGGATGGTTCGCATAGCATTTGTTCTTAACGGCTCCCCACAAAAAATAGTCCAACGAGCTTAAATCACAGCTCCAAGGCGTCCAATTGATATCGGAATTCAAAAACGGTAGCCAAAAGTTCATTTCATAAATGTCAAACCTTTAAGTAAATTATGAACACATTTGATATGTCATTTGTGTTACCATTCTCAAAAAAATAGGGGGTTCAAAAAGCAAACGCTATATGACCCACCCTGAAAAAAGTTATCGGTCGTGATATTCCTTCTACAGATTGTATATTGCTCGACCAGTTTCAGAACAACGTGATCACTAAGTAGCATTAACGATGGCCGTTGTTCGTCTTTCCTCAAGTAAGAAAAACTATTCAAAATGTATTTTCTACTGGCAGATGTTAGCTAAATTTGATGCCCAATTTATTGGAATTGTTAGACATAAAAACTTGCGCCTGGCTCTTGTCCGAAATAAAAGCTCGTCAACTCATATATTTTGCCTTCTTGATAGCAAGCTTCACAATTTTCAATGAAGCTGTCAATATTTCCGAAATCTAGGCTAATTAATTTGTTTGGATGCGTCTACTTCTTTAAATACTTTTGTCAGAACGAATAAATCGTTGGATTTGGTTGAACTTATATCTGGGCATATATATACATATATACATACATAATTGGAGCGTACACCCTTTTTTTTGGGTGTTTGGCCGAGCTTCTCTGCCTATTTGTGGCGTGCGTTTTGATGCTGTTCTTCAAATGGAGGAATCTACATTGCTAAACCGACTCCGAACGGCAGATATTTTCTTATGATGGCCTTTTTCATGGCAGAAATACACTCGGAGGTTTGCCATTGCATGCCAGGGGGCGACCGCTATTAGAAAAAAATGTTTCTTTATTTTGCTCAATCGACCCTCTCACACCCTTGAAAACACAACTAGATTGTAACCTTCCATGAATACCACTTTAATCAAATTTTAATCCCACAGTACCATCGGTAGCTATTTCGGTCTCCTGAACGGGGCTTCAGTTTCTTCATCAGAGTGCGAATTACTTAGCACCCCACATATTTTCCTGGGAGACTTTCATTTTCATAGTTGGTTATCGCCTCCTCATCGCTATATTCAACACCAGCTGCCCCACTGTGCATATAATCAGATTCATCTTCAGATGATAGTTCCCATTTGTTGCATCTGATTCTATATAGGAACACTCTTTACCTATGTTCCTTAACTCCTCCAATAACTCTAATCGGCATTTCTTTCATGAATTTGCGCCTTAAATTCATGAAAGAAATGCATAAAGTACGCCTGATTCAAAGTTGAGCGGTCCCCCAGGGAGTTACTAGTTTTAAAGTTGAAATGATAAAAATTATCAAGTATTAATCAAATGAAACTCATTAAAAAGCCTCCTCATAAAAAATTCCTTAAAATTTTAAATTAAAATTGTTCCTTGTTAAAAGCATAACATTGTTGCCGCCAATTTTTTAATATAATCGATTCAATTAAATCTTAACATTAACAGAGGGCTGAAAATTTGCATGCTTAAAATTCACATAAGCTACCTACCTCCGTCCTACTTATCATTCAGCATTTATTGTTGCATTTAGTGGTTAAGATATTTTAACGTGTTTTAGTTTAAAGCTTTCTGTAGAAAAAAGCAAAACGAAACAGAGAACACTTTTTATTCGGAATTTCGGGCCAAGAAACACAGAATAACCATTCCATCCTCCATAATCCCTTATCTTTAAATGCGTAAGAGTAGCATTCCGAAATTCAACCGTACACTATATCTTTAAAATTTGATTCTGAAATAATACTCTTTCGGAGAACTAAGCCAAATGCTATTGAGATAATTATAATCGATGGCAAATCGAAAGAAGAAAATGTTCTGATTTTTCGTTCAATGATCTGTCATTCATTTTCAAATGACAACAGTTTCCCTATGCGCCGCGTATTTGCAATTACAATAAATAATGCCCAAAAACAGTGTTTAAAAGGCATTCGATTGAGCTTATGAAATGCTTTTTTTTCTCAAACATGGTAATCCATATAAATTACAAATTTATACCCCAAATAGAACGACCGAAGGTCTACTAAATGTATTTGAATCACTTGTATTTAGATAAAAAAATTAGTACAAATTATTTTTTTGTTAAATTTTTGTAATTATTGTTTTACTTTATTTATTGGGACTTAGCAACGACGTGGTATATTAGCTTGCTGTAGCTTTAGCGGAAAATTTATAATTTATGCAAATGGCGACGTAGGTAGGTAGGTGAAATGATTGAAGTACCAGTCTGGTAGTCTCGAAGTAGCGCTTAAACACCGTTTTAGTACCTCTAGAGAAAGTGCTCAACAGTGTCCTTCTCTGAAAGGTCCCCACAGCTTCTGCAACGGGAATTAAATAGTAACCTCAGCGTTTCTCCGTATGTTCCGATCGTCTGAGTCGTGTAGATTTTCTGCGTCTATTTACTGGGCCCAAAATGTTTCCAAAATATCCCACGTAGAAATGCAGCTCCATCTGTCCTGCGCTTTTCTCAGAAATAAGTTTTGCAATTTCCCTTAATCGACAGTCAAAAGGGATTCGATATTTGTTTAGGATACCTCTAAGACCTATTCAGTTAACTCCTTCCTGGCGAGCTCACCTGCGTCGTACGTCATCATATTTGACACTTGTGAACTGAAGAGCTGCAATATACAAACAAACAAACAATGGAGCGAGTAAAGCTGAAAATAAAGATTTTGATCACTCAAAATCGTTTTTTATCTAGCAAACAAGTTTTTCAAAAACAAAATTTGATGTTTAATTTTGCGCCACCTTACATAAGGAACATTATGCACACACACACACGCACATCAGTAGGGCGCTTAAAATCACCACGCCACCTTTAATCGAGCTGCCAATCTAGCAAGCAGCTAGACAATAGGAAATGTGACAATAAATTTTATGCAAACAAATACACACCTATTCCATTATATGTATTTATTGGCCACCACACAACAGACTCTTGACAATTGATAATTGCCTTTGGTGACAGCACGTCACTGGCAAATGCCACAATTGACTGATAATATTTAAGGGGCTCAACCAGTGTGAAACTTTGAAAAATTCAAAAAAATTTGTTTCATATTTTTCAGCAAGCAAGCAGCAACTTTTTGAAGAAGAAGAAGGTGAATTATATGGGCCTGGAATAGCAGATTAGGATTAGGTATGATATTTATCGTTTTATAAATGTGAGATCAGTATTTTTTTCTTTAAAAACGTTTTTCTCAAAATAGCGTTTTCTTAATTTGCTGCCACTGTAACTTAAAAACTAATTTTACGATCGACTTGAATCTTGTTTCCTCATTTTAAGTATTCATTTTTACATTGAATGACCCTCCGATATTTCAATCTAATAAAAATTGTAAATTTGCGATGTGAAATACTATCACATTTTCAAGCTAAATTTTTATACTTTTTTCAAAACTGCGGGATTTTTTTGGATTTCGTTTTTTCACCACAATCCTGCGTTAATCAACGCGTGATACCATCATCTTTAATGACTTTTTTGTTTTTTTTTATTTGAGGCACTCTGAAGACCGTAACAAAGGCAGCAGTGGGGAAACTTTTTTTTTTTGGACCTTCGAGAGATGCCCTATTATTAGAAGAAAAGTCCAGATTTTCCTTTGAAAAAATTTTTACTTGAAGTTTAATTATATATTAATATACTCACAAAGTTTTAAAACAATCAATGTAAAACTTTTTTAAAAATAAATTTTCAAAAACCACCTGTTTTTTTTGTCAGTCACACTGGTTGAGCCCCTTAAACGATTATTGTCGTTGGTCGTCGTTACATAGCGTAGGGAATACAAAATGTGCTGCATTTTATATTAAATGGGGAATAGCAAATGGAGTGGAATAACACTTAGAATGTAGGCAGCTGACATTAGCTCAGTGTGTTTATGCAAGACACACCGGCGGGAAGTAGTAGCTCGTTATTCACAACACAGCAACGGCTAAGCCAAATTTGCGTGTGCTTTTTTTTATAAAAACAGTATTATTTATTATGACAGCGACCATTGCCGAATGGGTTGGTGCCTGACTACCATTCGAAATTCTCGGTGAAATACCAAAATTAAGAACAACATTTTTCTAATAGCGGTCGCCCCTCGGCAGGCAATGGCAAATCTCCGAGTGTATTTCTGCCATGAAAAAGCTCCTCATAAAAATATCTGCCGTTCGGAGTCGGCTTGAAACAGTAGGTCCCTCCATTTGTGAAACAACATCAAGACGCACACCACAAATAGGAGGAGGAGCTCGGCCAAACACCCAAAAAGAGTGTACGCGCCAATTATAAAGGGTTTTTCAATTGGCGCGGGTCGATTTTGGCGCCCTGTGGCAGCCATTTTGTTTTGGTGACATCTGTCAAATCTTTTGTTTATTATTCAGTGCTTTATGCCAAATCATCATGGCAAGTTACACGATTGAACAGCACGTTCAAATGATAAAACTTTATTATCAAAATGAGTGTTCATTAACGGAAACGTTGCGCGCATTGCGCCCATTTTTCGGTAGACGTGGTGGCCCTTCCAATTTCTTATGGCCCATATTGAACCATATGGACCTAGACGACATGTGGTTCCAGAATCTTGGAAAAATAACGCGAATTCAGCTTTTTCCTTTTTTGGCACAATACAGGTATTTTACGCATTTCTGATTAAATTTTCCATGTTACACAATTATTCGTTCTGCATTCTTTTGGTTTCTTTCAACTGCCAAAATAACTAAATTTAAGTCTATTGTAAATACCTTCTAATATTGTTTTGGATCAACTGGTATCACTGCGAGTAGAAACACACTCTGAACTTGCAATGTATCCAGTGTATCTATTATCTTGGTTACATCTTACACCCAAGCTATGTTAATGGCCCAAGGTGGTGGTCGACTAAAACTTGCCTAAAAATAAAATTACACAGTCAAATAAAGCTAATAATTATGAAAGATGGCTAATAATTATGAACCTTTGCAGAAAGCAGTAATAGTGCCGAGAGTCGGATTTTTATTGCGAGAGGTTAAAGTTTTAAATTTTGAACATTTTGTCCCATAATTTCAGTTAATTTAACGAAAATATTACGCATAAAACGAATTCATATATGGTAAAATGTTTGTCCTCAGACATCTAGAGTAGATAACGAGAAATATTTTCATAGTAACTTTTAGCGCTCGTACTCCTACTTAAAGATACATTTTCAACACGTACTCGAAACAATTGCATTAAAAAGTCGTAAAAAAGGCAATTAGAGGGTTAACATGTTAGAGGAAAATTTCAAGAAGACAATTTAAGGAGTGCTCGGCGTAGATGAAGAACTAAAGCGGGCTAATAGAAAGGCATAAGGAAGCTTAGCTCAAGTTAATGTTCGCATATTCGGCATAGATGCATTACAAATAACTACACTTTTGAGCACACCTTTTGTACCGTATAAAGCGATTTTTTAATTCTACATAATTCGAAGTAATTTTCCCAAATAAATAAATTTTGGTAGGTGGTATTCCTTACAATGAATTCCATTTGCTAGGAATTTTGCGAAGCTATCGGTAGGTAAAACGAAAGAATGAGTCTTTGTGGGACCAAATGTACGGAAACTGTTTAAGGGCGGGATATTTTACGATAAACTGAATGGTCATAACTGGCTTCTAATGTGTTGCCATATTTTCCGCTAACATATTAAAACATCTGTATTACTCTGTAAGAAATTTTGCGTCTATAGATAAATAAATAATTAATAAAAGAGATACAGAATATGTGTTGACAATCTTCTTACAGCATTTCAGCACAGGGGCGTCAAAATGTTCTTGAAGGTACCTTTTTTGCATTTGATACATCTGATTTCAGCCGTAATAACCTCGGTGTCGTGTTAAATAAACCCGTCGAGCGGTTTTGCCATGTAAACAAACTAATGGAGGAAAGAAAAATTGAACAAGGAACTGCTTTCGGAGTATCTATGGAATTTATACAGAGAAGAAGTCCAAGAAATATTGAGTGGTTGCCGAGCACCCTCCTATTTGTGGCATGCGTGTTGATGTTTTTTCACGACTGGCAATTTTATGTGGCCTCCGAATGGCAGATATTTTTTTCAGATGAAGAGCTTTTTTCATGGCAAAAATACACTCGGAAGTTTGTCATTATATGTCGAGGAGCGACCGCCATTAGAAAGGTTTTCATCACTCAAAACTATTTTTTTATTTAGTATGCAAATTATTCAAAAATACAATTAGATGATTAATTTTGTGCCACCTTGTACTTTTTGTACCTTAGTTTTCTCACATATCTAGCTAATTGCAGGCTGAACCCTAATACACGTACAGGTTTGAACCAATTTTTTTCGCACTCAATTGGCTGTCAACTTAAACTAAATAGCGTCACAGCAATTATTATACCAGTGCTTGCACTAACAATTTAATAAAAGCTCTAGCTATTATTATACATGTATAATTGGCGCATATATCCTGCTTTGGTTATTAGCCCTTTAAGTAAAGCAATAATCTGCATTATTGCATTGACTGAATAGCTGGCTAAATGACTGATTGTTAGTTTGCCATTGGCATTGCAGTAATTCTTCAACAATTATTGTGCTTCACAAGTGCTTTCCACATTCTTGCTATTATTCAACAGTAAGCAAAAGGTTATTGTTATTGCAATTGAGTTACTAATTAAAATCCTTGCAAGTGCCACTTGCATGGCCACGACAATTTCAATAGAAACGGTAGCAAAATGCTTTTATGAATAGCAAGCCACCATACCGCGAAAACTCCCTCTCTTGCAGCTTATGATTTATTTCAATTAATAATTGATAATAATTGAGCGCATATTTTAATTATTTCGCTTTCAATTCATCTCATTCCATTTCGCTGCGGCTCGTTTCACTAATAACTGCTTGTGGATTGTATCCGTTTTTTCTTTTGGCCGAAGCTTTTTAAAATTTAATTGATTGAATGAACCAGCGGCAAGAAAGCAAAATCTCTTTCACATGCCGCTTTTATGTTTCATTTTCTATTTACGTACTCGCATTTAATTCATAATTTTATTACTGTTGTTCACTATCGCATCAGTATCGGTTACGCTTTCGTGCGCCATTGACCAATGGACTGCAGTGAGCGACATTGTGTACGGCTTCTCGACAGTGGGGAGTATTTGTTTCTTTAATGGAGAAATGTTTGTAATAATGAAAAATTAATTTTTTATTGCACAATGTGCGATGCAGTAATTATCATTATATTTGTTGATAAATCGTCTTAACCCATTATTATTTTATAAAGCACAGGAAAATGGCGGATTTTATTTTATTTTTTTTTTTAATTTAAGAGGATAATATATTATATATTTTTATTAACACAGCACTCATAAGTTTAATTATTAATCCGGTGTAGAATCAAACTTTTTTACTGTGTCTGCATTTAGATTTGGACATTAACGGTACGTCAAAGCAAGGGACAAAGAGTGTAAATATATCAGCAGTAAATATATCACATATAAGATTTTTTAGTGAGTTGGTTTATATTTCAATTGTTATGCGCGAATGCACCTTAAAGTACAGCTGAAACATACGATATAAAAGCTTGATTCTACTTCCCCAAATTTGGAACGGTCTGTAATATAATATAAAGAAAAAACGAGTTTATAGGTATTAAAGCGCAGCTGTCAGTACCCTATTTTGAGAAGATTACGAAACTAATGAGGGAAATTCTAACTTTATCATTATTCTTTCCGAGCTAGACTCGCTAACTGACTCCCAATGATTTGATGGGGAAATTTAGATAATTATATGATTCATATGATCAAAATATCAATATTCAATATCAATATTTTGATCAGTGTACTCTTAGAAGTCTAAATCAGTCAAGTTTTGGTTGAGCTATTCAAGTTTTTGTTAAATAAATCGTCCAACAAAAGGCGAAAATGACATAAAAAGTCACTATTTTGAGTTCGTTCATAAAATTTTTAAATATCTTTATGCGGATCTTTAAACTTAAACCATTCTATTATCTGAGATGTCTTTTTGGAAAAAGTATTTTTAAGAACTAATTTTATTTATAAAAAACAAGATTTTCGGAGATATTTTTAAATCGATTCAGCTCACGCCAAACTTAATATTATTCCGAAATATTTTTGCAGAAGTCTTAAACTTTACTAGATTTTATAATTATGGTGGAAAAATAGAAACTTTTTTTATTAAGCGTGCGACCATAGCGAGCGCTGAAAGCCGAGCCGAGATTGTCAGTGCGATAAAACTGATTACATACAAGTCAATACAAATAAGCTTGTGTATAACACAGTGAACGCCGACAAGAGCAGAGAGCAAAGCCGATGAGTGCGAGAAAACAGTTTCAAAGCGTTTTGCGCGCTTTTTTGCTTTATTGATGTTTACTTTTTAGAGTGCAGTTGTGTTTTTAATGGTTTAAAAATAAACAAAAATGGATATCGATCAAATAATAAGTGAAATTTTTTCCCGGCCTGCTTTGTGGGACCAAAAAAACATTACCTCAGAGTCACTATCAATCTTTCGCAAGAAGTTACTGGCACCTTAATAAAATTTGTCCAGTTTTTGTTTAGTTTCACACCTATCTTGTCCAGAATGTAATCAAATGTTTCAATTTTCATTCGGGTATATTGTTGAAATTTAGCTGGATGTTTTCTTAAATCAATATATAATATAAATGATGAAATTCACCAAATTCATTCCTTTTTAGTGTAATTGGATGATTTCCAAACTCTTTTGTGTTAATAATTGCATTAATCACACTAGGAGAAGCAAAATACTCGTCATCAGATGAATCCATTACCGTGTACACAAATGAACAACAAAATTAAATGACATAATAGCAAAACACATGGAATAAACAGAATTTCAGCGCTGATTCTCGCATTCACTGTGTTATATACAAATTTTCTTCTCGCATGAAAATAAGCGTCAATAAGCTCGGCTCGGCTCCGCTCGGCATCAGCGCTCACTCTGCTCGCACCCTAACTTATTTTAAAAAATAAAATAAAATAAATCTGCTCGCGAAGTTCATAGGGCAAAGTCTTGAAGATGACGTTGAAATGTCAAAGTCGTTCTTCGACTACGTAGAAAAATTTGGGAAACGACTTTGGCCAAGTGATCATCATTTGAAGAGCATTTTTACTAATTGATTAAATAGATGATTGATAGATTGATGATTGATTTATTATATCCGCGGCGGCCATATGCCGGATAACATATTCAAAAAATAAATGTCATGAAATTATCTACGAGATTATAATTACATAAAAATCATTCCAACAATATTTTTGTTTGAAAGTATAGTATCTTAAGAATATACTGTGAAATTTTCATTTGGAAATTCCCAATATTATAGCTTCTATAGCCCATTAACTAGGGAGAGAGCGAACGACTCGAAACGACTTTTTTCGGCCTGGTGTTGTAAAAAAAAATCTATTCAACCGAATCGTTTAAAATTTTAACACAACAACATCAATGGCTATCGCCCGTACTAGAAACATATTATTATTTCAATATTTTCTGAAAAAAAAAATCAATTTTTAGAGTGTGAAATTGAAAACCGCGCTATTTTGTCAACTTTTTTTATATTTTTTATTCCAGTATGGGACATAGCTACAGTCATACTGGTTAATAATTTTTTTGGTTCAGCGCCATTTTTAAAATTATTTAAATTAAATTTTTTTTTCATTTCTGTATGTAAAAGAAGTTAAATAAAAAGCCTAAGAAATTTAAATATCGTTTTTCATTTTTTTATTGGAAAAAAATCCCTGAAAATACCCTAAATTTTCGAACTTTAGATTACCGGGGCCCCTTAAACCTATAAAAACTTCTTAATTGTTTGGGACAACCTTTTTTATTTCTCCTTATAGGCTTATAAACTTCGTCCAACGCTGTTCTAGTCTACTGATCCTTTCCGAATAATAGGATTTGTCTAAGTCTGAAAAACAGCAATTCGTTCCTTTGGCTTGACCAAAATCTCTTGCCCGCCAATCATTTCTTTAAATTGGGGAACAAACAGTAGTAGGAGGGATCCAAGGGAACCAAGTTTGGAAAATTGGGAGGATGAGAAACGAGTTGGAACCATATTTCCATTAATTTTGCGACCACAACTGCTGAGGCGTGGACTGCTGCGTCGTCGTTTTTTGAAAATTAACGACTTCATTCTTTTCCGAAAAATATATATATTTTTCTTATTTATTATTTATTTAATTTTTCTTAGTTTGGGAACACCAATTTGTTTTCTTTTTTCATAAATTTTAATACTATTTCCGATTAAAATGCGGAAAAACTGAGAAAATTATGTTTTCTTTCCTTCAGAGATTACTCCGTCGATGTATGTATCTTATCTCGTATCCATATGAAATTCATAGAGTAAGAAACATCTTGAAAATTTAGTCCTTTAAAGCTTTGAAGTCTTTACAGAATTAAATTGATGAGAAATTGAAAAACTTAGTATGCAGCATTACTATATTAAATTTACAGTTCCACGTGCCTATGAAATCCTTCCACGAAAACAAAAAAAAAGTTGATTTTTGTCGCAAGGCGTTATGAACGGTTACGAGAAAAAAACGTTGACCTGTAATTGTTTCAGAATTCTCGAATTTATTCATTGGCTTGCGAGATATCGAGAATCAATGATGGCAAAACGACTTCTTTTGATTAAAAATCCAATATCTCAGCGTATATAAGGCTATGAAAAACCGAAACAAGGCTGGATAAAAAAGTTATTCGGTTCATGCAATGATTTAGTTGGAAAAAATATTCCAACAAAAGTTTTGTCTCCTACTGTTTCTTAGGAGTGCGTGATACCTGCTGCTCTGAAGATTTTTTCGTCATATTCCAATACTAGAGACTTAAGGCTACAAATGGTTTTTCAACTCCCATAAGGCAATTTTTAAAGGACAAGAGGGCCAGTTCTATGTAGTAAAGTAGAAACTATTTATAAAGGTATGCGACTAATCAAGACCGATCTCATCTACATCATAACTGGTCCCTAGAAATGTCAACTGTTGGTAGGCTATACCTTCTACTCTCGATGTACCTACTGCTTCGCGAGTTTTAACAAATTTACAATTCGTTAGTTCCTAATATTCAACAGTGAAAGGAAGAGCACAAAATCAAATGTCATAGTCGCGATTTGAAAAATGCTAATCAGTGATACAGAAGGAGCTCCAGATTACCATTAGCAACACCTTCGTTACAAGCTATGACTGTTCCAGTGTGCACCAGTCCTAGTTTTACAGCCAGAGATTGAGTAAGACATCTACAAATCTAAAATCTACATAACAAGGATAATTTAAAAAATATGTTAATTAATCTCACCACCGATATTATTGAGAAGTCGGGAGAGTCCTGAGAGAGTTGTTCAACAACAAGACGGGCCGTGCGCTGGCATATATTAGATAGGGGCACGCCTGTGAGCACAAAAATAATCTGTCCATTTATTTCATTTCATTGTATTTTCATAAAAAAGTTTTTTAATTAAGAAAGGAATAATTGAGAAATAAATAAATTTGTCAAAACTTTTCAATAAGTTCTTGTGCTAAGTTGTTTAACGCAGTATAGATCAGCTCCATACAAAAAAAAAATAGTTCATATACATACTTGCGTACACCTAAAATTCCAGTTAATAATTGCTTCTATAATTGGATTATTGTGCCGTTGGAAAGGACAAAGCGTTTCAATTTAATTGGAAACTCTAATACATACATACATTTGTACACAGCTATATTTTTATTCACTTTTTATTTGCGCATTTAAGTTTTCACAATTTTATTACTTTCCATTTCCGCCTTTGAAAGAGAATTTTTTTCTCACAATTTGCATTTTTCCTGCAAATACTAAAAAATGCTATTCTAACGAATCATTTTTCTATCTTTTGTAGTTAGTTTAATTTTGAGGTTGAGAAAAATGTTGCTGCTAATTTTCATTTTCTTTGTATGCGCGCAGTTGAGTTTTTATTGGCGAACGTCGTCGCAACAAAGGCAACAATAACAACTGACCGAGTCGCAGCAGTGAAACGAGCAATCAACAGCATCATTCAAATTGTTGTAAGTGGATTTTTGTATGTAAATTACAGCTTTAGTTGATGTGTATGTCTATATGTTACTTGAGAACCCGGGCAGTGGCGCTCAAGTTGACGCTCGCGTTGGCTTTGGGGCTGCCGGAAAGGTCAGTTATGACAAGTTCACTTCACTTAACGACGTCGGCGACAACAACAACAACTGTGCCGAAATTGGCTCGGGGCTAGATATTTCAAATAAGTGCACTTATTCATGCGCATACATACATACATGCATGCATACATACATATGTTCATCTAGATATGTGTATGTGTATATATGGCTACATATTTTTTGCTCAGCATCACGCAACGGGAGGTTTTGGTGATGGCAATGGCGGCTCGAGAGTGCCGCATCGGTGATGCTCAATAATTGGCGGTTTTCTTTTGAAGGTTTTTTTTTTAATTGCTTACCCGTTTTTTCAGCTCTTTCCCCATTCATTCTCGCAATTTATGATGCTGCTTTGAGCTGGGTGAGAGACAACGAGCGGTTAGTGTGGGTGTATGGGAATAGACCAATGGCCATTTCTTACATGAGTGCATTCTGACTTCGAAGCGGAAGAAAAAATATATTTTTTATTGCATAGTTAATGAAATTTCCTTTTATAAATTCGTTTAGGAGAATATGAGAAATTGTTTTTAATGCACTTAGTGAGAAGGATATGAATGTTCACAGTAGAGTGGAGCGAAAAAACTTCGAAAAACGCAGTTCTTATTTAAAAGCCTATGTGGAAAATATGTAGGTATAAATAATGGAGCACTATAAAATTCGCGAAAATAAATCTTTGTCACAACTTTGACACTTCAGGCGATAAACAAAATGCAGGGTGTCCTACAAATTTACAAAGAAGACAAATGCGGATTTTATTTTTTAAAACATCTTCCATCTAAATGATGGCCTCCGGACTCTTTTGGTACTTGCACTTTCTCGAATGTCTGGCCTCCTCTTCCTATTTGTGGCGTGCGCCTTGCTACTTTTCCAAAAATGGAAGGGCCTACCGTTTATTTGCCGCATCCGAACGGACGACGGTTTTTTTACCATTGCCTGCCGAGGGGCGATCGCTATTAGAAAAAGTCTGTTATTTGTTATTTTGGTGTTTTATACTCACAGCGGATTTTGAACCCGCACTCTATTCATAGTAACCCATTCGGCTGATTTAGAGTGACTAAACATTACTTATTTCTAAACAGAGAAGATTCCTAACAGTGAAGCTGAGCTTGTTTCCAAACGTAATGTCATGTAAGGACTCCGACGGCAGAGGGCATATCTTCTCTTCTCAAAGCGAACTGACCACTAGATCACTTTTTACCACGTATGCCTTGAAGTATTACAAGCTATGCCTTATCATCTCTCACCATCATTATTTATAATAAATTCTCCAAGCAGCAGTTGACATACGAGAATCCAGAAAGAATCTGCTTAGTCGTATTTCCCACGCAATTTTTGTCTACACCCTATGAGCAGAAACCCAAATAGGGTAGAGCTTGTCCTGCTTAGACATTTTCAAAAGCTTAGAACTGAATTTATTGATCTAATAACTACATACAATTATAGTTTGGAGGTCACTAAGTGTAAATATATCGCTTCCTAGAAGTTGGATCTCGATTTGTTCAAAGCCCTAAGCATGGAAACTACTTCCGCCTGGAAGTGGGGTGCGCACAGGGGTGCACAAGGATTTTATGGCATTTACGTTTTCAAACGTAAAGCTGTCATCAGATAACTTGCAAGGTTTAGAGGCAGGAAATTCGAAATAGTGCATACAGGTTCTTCAAGTATAGAAATTAGGTTGAGGTTAACTGTCTCATAAAAGATGGGTCAATCCAAGGTCTACTTACCTCCATGCAGGTGCAGCAGCTAGTGCTGCAGCTCAACCTTCGCTTCCTGTCCATATTTCTTTTACATATAATAACGAGTACAAGCTTACCAAGAGGCTTAAACGAACGTCATTTAGTTCCAATGAAGTGGCTCCTCTTTACTCGAGTTGACGAACAGGTGTAGAGGTTGGACCACCTGGTCTTTTTGAGATATCCTTTGCATCCCTAGCATATAATTGTGAAGCCTCAACCTTTCCCCCTTTTCAGTTCATTTATCCAAGAAATGAAATTAAGGTAAGCAAAAACAAGAGTGAAGTTGACATATGAATTGCCCCAGAGAATAGCCCACATCTAACGCCTTCAAGGCATTGATTTTTGGCTGCCGAAATTATATTACAGAGGTTTTCAATAAGGACTTTTTTCTCAATACTATTTTGACAATTAATTTTTTTAAATATTCACAGTAGAAGCTTTAGCAATTCTTACAATGGATTCAGTCTTGCTCGGAAATTGCATGGAAATAATATAAATGCAATTTGAAAATGTTGTGAGATGTATTTTAAGTCAACATAAACGTCCTTCTGAGATCATTGCAAACGTTTAGAGCCATGATTAGCATTAAAAAATCGACTGAAAATACGGATACGGTCAATAGATTACGCTATCGATAGATGTTAACAACTGAATTTTAACCTATTATTGGCAATATGAATATCACTATTATGTGGTTTGAACAGAATGGAGCTACATATCAGACAGCCACCAAAGCAATAAATCTATTGCAAACCAAATTTACCGATCGCATAATTTCACGAAATTCAGCTGGTAATTAGACGCTTTGAGCCCGCAATTCATCATCACTAGATTGTTTTTTGTGGGGCAGTGTTAAAAATAGAGTCTATACGGAGTAAATCGAATCGATTGCAGCCCATTAACGAAATAGACTTGCCATTTTGCCAAAATTTAATAGAAAGTTTTTATGAAAAAATCAACATCTGTTCGTGGTCGACATCTGTCCGATATCATTGTTCTCTTAAAATTGCCAAATCTTATTCTTTCTTTCTAATTCTGTTTTTAACAAAGCTCTTGCTGATAAGCCCTGTATATAGGGAATAAATATAGGAATATCATGATTCAATAATAAAAGGTTGTGTAAAGTTTCACAACTGATAATCCATTGACACAATTTGGAAGTAAGGGCAAAAGGGGCACAAGTTTATCCCGCAATGCAAAATTTCCTTAGTCATCGCAAAAGCATCACTAGACAATTTTGTCTTCTTTTAATGTGGCTCAATCTCGAAATCGGGTGCCGAAGAATATTTCAATGAGGTGACGCACGATTTAACCCAATCTTTTAATTTCATTTTGTTTTTTGGGACATGAACAAACTTAACACCCACTTTTTCTCATGTTTTGTGACACAACAGCAGACAGGACTGCTTACTTTTTTAGCAAACGTTTTATTTGAGCTTTGAGTACTTTTTCTTTAGAATTATCTTTGAAATAAAAAGTAGCTTTTCCAAGAAGATACCTCGGATTTATTATGAAGTTGAAGATACCTAACAAAGGGAAAAGTAGTCATCTTAAATCACCTTTAATTATTGTTTCGTGTATAAATTATGTATCCGTGGGCTTTTTTCTTGATAAGTACTCGTATGCTGATCATTCCATTGTCACTAATAATGAAGGAGAAGAAGCTATTTTCTATCTTTGAAGTGAAGTGCGAATGAGGTAATGCTTACGGGTCTAAGAGTCCGAAGATTCAATACTTGTATTATATGAATGTCGTTTGAGTACGGGCATTTTTTGTTTTAGGGTTGCCACATATCTAAAAATATTGAAATTACTTGATTAATTTAATTATATTAGTTTCCTTTTCAGTTACATGCGTTAAGAAGTAGCGAGTAGATGAACCAACTGGTATAAATAAACACTTGTTGGTAGCACTGGAAAAGAACTTCCACGAATTATATGGGTTAGGAAATGCTTAATGAGTTGTTTATTCATCTCGTTATTGCAGTATTGAGTGATCTCCAACACCCTATATGTTCACTCTCAATGTTGATGTTGACTGTTGAAACTAAAGAATTCCAAGCAACGGAGCTGCCGTGTGTGACCACGACGGGCAACACCAAAGCGAATAAGCCACAAAATTTGCCCTGTATAAGCACGGCCTAATGAAACGTACCTAATATCAGAAGAGAGATTCGCCAGCATTGAATATAATGAGTTATACCAGTTTTATGAGGCATAACCACACTCGCTAGCCCCAAATATAGCAGAGAAGTGACGAATTGAAAGTGAATGTCACCCACTTCTTTTGAAAATATCCGTTGCGTTCATTGCGAACGAACGAGCGGACATTTCTAAAAGAGTTCTTCTCACCATTCTGAGCATAAAAATATTTTTGTCTACCTTAGTCCCGTTAGGTATTAACAGAACTTTTTTTAAACAAAGTTATAAAATGAGAATTTCTTATTTAGTAAATTTCCTTTCAACTTTTTCACAACGTCCGTTTACCGTTATCTTCATGGTGCCAGCATTTCATCTTATTTGAGCTCCTATATTCATGTACGCTCTTGATTGCCTTTAATGAAGCATTTTTAAAGTGCCGCTAGCTCAAGACTGCAATAATGTAAGATTACAGCAATTGCCCTCTCACGTAAAAGTTTCACGCCTTTTGCGACAGCATTTTGCATGCAAAATATCTTTGACCAACAGCAGACTAAAACGAAGTGCATCCACACCCCGCACACTCTACTCAATCGGAGCATTGGATGGCAATAACAATTTCATCAAATTAATTTTCTGCTTCTTGGATAGGCGGCAAACGCGCGCGTCCTCGGTTGAGCTGGCTGAACTTTGGAATGCCATTTATGGTGACGCTCTTGTTGTTGCAATGGTGTTGGCTGCAGCTGCTTATCATGCCAGCGCGCGTGTCAACACTTTGGCTGTACGTGTGGAAGTGCAATTATGTTGTTGTTGCTGCTAAAGCATTGAGGTTGGCGACTAAACGCACACCAGCATACAGCCCCGGGCCTGTGATTGTTGGTGCTATGTACATACCGTTGTTTAGCAATCCGTTCATATACAATTTCGTGTTTTTTTTTTTTTTTGTAATTGGTATGCAGATCGGCAAGGACGCTGTACTTGGTCGGCATTGTAGGTGTTTTCGCCCATTGTAAAATCATCTGTGCAACGCAAGTCAATTAAAGTTTATTGCAACAAGTAGAAATAGCAGTTCAAGCACCAGCAATAGCAGCAACTTTAGTAGTTGCAACAACAATGAAGCCACCAAATGCCACGTTGGCTGCCGCCATGGTAATTCTACTCGACCAAAGTCACTTAGTTGACGCTAGCAACACCCAACAATGCAGACGCATTCAAGGAAATGATTGTCGTCGTGGAGCAAAAAGCAAAAGAAAACAGCAACAATAACAATACAACATAGTAAAGCTTTACTAACAATTTTTCATTAGTGCAATCGAAATTTCTTTTACGTCGTCATTACTTTGCCATTTGGTGGTCGCGTTGCTTCATTAGCGCCGAAATTTGTAGTCATTGTGTTGACACTTGGTTCGCATATATTCGACATTTTTTACTGTTAGCTGTGCTGCTTTTATTGTTTTGTTGTTGTTGCATTGTATATAAAAAGTTTTCACTTGTGAGCTAAAGTACTTAAGTTTCGAGTTACCATTTATTTGCAAGTAATTTGAATTTTCGAACTCAACAACCAACAAGAAAAAACTGCTGAGTTCGAATAATGTCAGTTGCTAGTTATCATTAAAAGGTGGGTACTTAGTAAAATATATTGATATGCCACAATATTAGCTTATTTCCAAGGTGAATATTTTTGGCTTAGTAACCAGCATTGGGAGACAGGGCCTGGTGCAACTGTTCGCGGATAGCTTGAAGTTGGAAGGAAGGGTTGGCGGGAGTGTATTCTGTGGAGAGCGAGCTCCCTATAAAGCTCAAGTTCAGGCTAACGGACCACTGCAATGTGTTTCAAGCTGAGGAAGTCGCAATCAAAAAAGCAGCTGTTCACTTATGTAACATCTGTGAAAGAAGTAAACATCTAAAACGTCATTCATGCGAAAATTAGGGCCCTGGGCTCTATGATGGTGCTCTCGAAACTCGTCGAGGAATGTCTGATTTCCCACAGGAATGTCTGATCACAGGAACACTGCAGGAAACTACTAAGCAGATGAGAAACTTAGACAGGGATGTGTGACGTCTTTTCCTCAAAATTTGGTATATTTCTGGAAAGCAGGGTTTTGCTTCAACTTAACGAGGACTGCGCAAATACACAAACTTGCAAGGCGCGAGATCTTTCTGGTCCCGCATGAATCAGTGCCGCTCGAAAGAACTTCTAAGGTTAGCAAAGCCTTTTGGGTGTCCTTATACTACATTGTCCGCGAATTATGCAAGCTGTGAGACCCGACGCCAGCTATATGGAGGATGAGCAACCATCTCGAATTCTTTACCATCGAATTTTAGTAAAAGACTTACACATGCTCCCGTACAAAGTGCAAACAGTGCACCAGTTAATGGGTGTTGACCATCAGTCGCGTGTGAAACTGCCAGACCATCCCTGGAATCTCAGCAACGAAGAGGACGATTTTGTGTCAAAAATCATCACAAAACTTCATGAATATGTGATTTCAATAAGACGATGTACACATATGTAGGTACACCGCTCGGTCACAATGGATATGAATGAATGAAACGTTTCCTGTTCGCGTAATTTCCCATTTTGGCGATTGGCACGAACAGCCCAAATTAACCATCCCCGACTGCTTTCTTTGGGGCTACTTAAAGTCGCGGGCTTATGCCAACAAAACTCAGACAATCGCAGCCCTTAAGGAGATTATTCGACAGGAATGCGAACAGTTTTTATCGGAAATCTTGCGGAAGGGCATGGGGAATTCGATAAAATGGGCACAGAAAATAAAAAGTCATATATCTCTGCTTTCATAAGGGTATCAAAATAAAACGTATTTACGTAGCAGATATTCAGTATTAACAAACCTAAAATAAGTGGTTTGATTACCTCTACCTATGGGCCTACAAAGAACTAAACGTTTTCTCCAAATTTTTATGCGTAAAATTTGATCCTCCATTGCATTTAAATCTGAAAACATCACTTACACCTTTTGGTGACCTACCTCTGTCGGCATTGTTGTCATAGTCTCGCATTACATTGAAGTGTTCTATGCGAACATATAAAATTTGCATACTATTTCATGACTTGAGTTGGATGTCGCCATTTTAAAAGCGCTTACTTGGTTTTCCACAAGCGAATTATACGTTATTGGACGGCTGCAATCCCCCATGTGACTCGACTTGCTTTACGCCAGCAGTATAATTGTCATCATGCTGCCACGTATTTATAAAATGCGGCATCAGCTACGAGTACTTTGTTTTACAGCCCCTTTGGCAGACTCGTGTAGTCCCAACCTCTGTGAGCTTTAAAAAGATACCGATTGAATGTCACTCCGCTAGCTATTTTATGTCATGTGCACAGATTTAAATGCTCCAGCTCAGAAAAATTGTACTGCACTGTTATTACCTGGTAATAGCAGGGGAGGAAGGGTGTGATCCTGTGTTGTTGGAAAGATTAAGTAGGAAAATATTATATTTACCAATATTATTTGCCGTGAAATTTCGCCAACCACATTGGGTGTCAAATGAGAAGAAACGCCAAATTTATGAGCACTGCCCCAGAAGTAAATGGCAAATTTTGGTAAGAAAAGTGTTTTTAGACAAATTAACATACATTCATATGTATATACTCGTATTGATACAAAAAAGTACATAAGTATAAAAATATGAGCTTACCCTCTTTGCGAAGAAGTTTCGCTTAAAAATGCCATATCTTCGGAGTATTCCAACTCATTCCCTTTACTCGCAACGTAATTGACAGTTTTCACTCAATTTTAAATGACTTGTGCATTTCAGATAGGTGTGAAAAATGTTGCTGGCATGCTGCGCGGTTTTCTCACAACATGAACTGAAGAATAACACATCGGTCAATAAGTCCACGGTCTGACATATAGAGGGCGCCACTAACATAAAATTAGCTTTATGGTTCGAAAGAACATACCCTTTTAGGCATACTGTCAAATTTGTATGTCATTCGGATCATTATTGTGTGAGTTATTGAAGCTTTAGTGACGCTACTTTTGTTATTTTCAGAACAATGGAAAAAAAAGAATTTCGTGTGCTCATTAAACACTGCTTTTTGATGGGAAAAAATACCGTCGAAGCAAAACAGTGGTTGGACGATCATTATGGCACCTCTGCACCAGGCAAATCAACAGTGATCGACTGGTATGCTGATTTTAAACGCGGTCGTACGGACACCAACGATGCACACCGCTCTGGTCGCCCAAATGAGGCAGTTGTTCCCGAAAAAATCAAGCAGGTCCATAAATTGGTTTTGGCCGACCGTAAATTGAAGCTGGATGATATTGCTGACATCGTCAAGATATCAAAGGGAAGTGTTTTCACCATTTTACACGACCATTGGTCGATGCGGAAGCTATGTTCGAAGTGGGTGCCGCGTTTGCTGACTGTGGACCAAAAACAGCAACGTCTCGATGATTCCGAGAGCACTTCAAAACTGGCATCGAACGTTTGGAAAGGCGTTGGACTGACTGTATAGCCTTAGAAGGAAACTATATTGATGAATAAACTCGAATTTTGATGTAACTCTTGTGTTTTCTTTGTTAGACCGGGGACTTATTGACCGATGTGTTACTTTGCCGTGAGATTCATACGAAATTGCACGCATATTACAAGGCAAAGCCATTTTCATGGGTTTTGACACCCATTTTACTTGAGACGTGAAATTAGTACTATACCTTAGAAAAGAATTGGATTGTATTGGCTATACAAATAAAATATACGCTATGATCAGAAAGTACCGGGAATGTTTAAATAAGACAAAACAGAGTTAAGTATCAGGCAAATTTATTTTATCTCTTTCAAAATATGTCCAGTCTGAAGCAACGCACATATGCCATGTACGTTTAACCCAGTCCTCCATGCACCCCTGGTAGGCCGACGAAGGGATGGCCTTCAGCTCCTTGTCGTATTCTCTTTGATCTCCGCTATCGACTGAAATGTCCTTCCATTTAACTCCAAAGTAAATTCCGAGGCATCCAAATTGAAAAAAAAATAAAAAATCAATACGAAGCTGATATGGAGATTAATATTTACTTAAGTGATATTAATGCTATTTTTTTAATACAAACTTGTACTTGGAAATTTTTTGGCATGAAAAATTTCTTTGTATGTATATTTGTTTTTTATTTAAAAAAACGCTAACTGCTGCTAAATGATAAAAATAACTTTTTTTATGTTTGGCGAGTTTTACTTCCACTTACACATAAAAAATTACGTGCGGTTACTTTTCCCAGTACAATGTGCTTATACATCAGAGACCTGCATGGCTCACTGTTTTCTTGAGTTGTTCATACGCTAAATTTCTTGCTCACATTCAGTCAATTGAACCAAAATATTTGGTCAAGTGTAGTCAGCTCATGCAGGCGAACGCGTAGTTCAGCTCAGTCAACACGTATGATCTAATGTCTTCGGCTCAAATCTAATCATTGAACAAAAAGCAGCATTGAATGAAATTAGCATCGGCCTTTGCGTTCAAACGATCAAACTTGTTCAAAGAAGTAATTGTCATTATTGTAAATAGCACATGTTCGAGCACTCGAGCGTTGGCGTACAATGTACGCTGTAAATTGCGTTTCGTATTTGAAAGGATTAGTTGGTTTCAGCAATGTTTCCTTATTTACATTATTTTCTTTCGTGTTTTATTATAAGTTTTAAGAAAAAAAACAAATATGAAAATATAGTGTTTTTGCTTTAAAATTTTGCTTTTACTTTGCTATCGTTAGTTACAAACAAAAACTCATGCGGGATCATACGTGTTCAAGCCGGCTCATTCGGCTCTATAGCCCTTTTATTCTTGCTCAAAAAAATGAATGTATAGCCGAACGAGCAAATACCCGAAACGGCTGCTATGAAGACGATTGGTGATAACATCGGAGAGCTAAAACGCAGCACATGATTTGATTGAGCTGAAATAAACAATGACAATAACTCATTTGAACAAGTTCGATCGTTTGAACGCAAAGGCCTGTTTTTTGGTTCAAGCGAAGCGTATGAATGTTTTACACTGAGCCGGTGCAGTTCTCTGTTATACATATAACACAAAATGTGGTAAATGTCAAAAATAATTTTTTTTTGGCACACACTGTTAAGCATTTTCTTTCACGTAAAGGACTTCCGAACAAGTGCTTTATATGGAAGAAAACTCTCAACATCGTGTGCAAAAAAATCGCAAACTCAAAGCGATTTTAATGGAACCTTAAGGTCTCATTTTATTATACTAAAACTGAAAGGAGTATAAAACTGCGACCTGAAATAGGGAAGAAAATTATGTTTAAACGAATGAGAATTGTGATGATGATTTTTTGCAATTTGTTGAATTTTTGAGAATTTCATACAAACTTTGGAATAAAGAGTTTAATATGCAATAAACCATACTTTCATAAGAAATTAACGAAAAAAATTTGGCAAGAAAAATGTTGCGAATAAAAACAAGAAAATGACTTAATTATGTGAGCGCAAGTGTAGATTCCCCTCAAATTTGTGGGGCACGAAACAAACTTTAAAGCTATGCTCTAATACACTTTTTGCAATATAATTCTATATAGAATCGGAATCTGCTAGGAAGGGTTTTGAAAAAAATAATTCCATACCAACTGACCCGCCCTAATACATATATGTTCGTGACATATCTAACATGCAAAACACTTTTTTTGTAAGTTATTGATGCAAGGATTTTGGCTTCTGTCCAATATACAGATATGTAAAAAAACTTTTTTCAGAATCATGATTTTTGCAAAAATTAATGCAAATAAAACGTTCATGCAAAAGCTTTCCACTCATTTATTCTTTACTAACACCGAGAAAAAACATTTTTTTAAGTTTCTAAATAAATGAAAAAATTAATATACTCACGAAACTTTGGGCCAAATATAAAGGGTGGTTAAATTTCAAGGGCCGATGTTGAATGTCAACCACACCTAAACGTCAACGACACCGTTGGACTTCTTTCTTCGGGGTTATTTGAAAGAAAAGGTGTACGTCGATAAGCCAGCACAATTCAAGAGCTAAATGATGAGATAGTTTCGCACATAAACGGCATAGAACCTCAATTATGCCTCAGCATCATCGAAAATTGGGACCATCGGATGGAGGTGTGCCGCCGAGGCCGCAGCGGCCATTTGGGCGATATTTTGTTCCATACGTAATTGAACCATATCAATATTATCATAACAAAGAGAAACGACAATAATTTCCTAAAATCAAAATCAACACCGGCCCTAGAAACTTAACCACCCTTTATATAATATTATAGTACAACTGGGTTTTTAGTTTTTCTCTCTAATGTCTCTCAAATATGATTAATTCAATCGAATTCTTTCAATTACAAGTAATTAAATTTTTTAGAATTGAAGTAATTTTTTAGAATTCTAAGTAAGACTAAACATTTTGCAAAAACAATCTGTTCTAAAATTAATAACTAATAATTTTTAAGATCAGTATGTGTAGCCGCCAAGAAAGAGAGCTGGAGAGATTTCTGTTCTTCTATCGAATCTACCAGAGATTCTGCGAGACTTAGCCGTATTCTGTCCAAGGATCATTCAATGGCTTCTTGGGTCAAGAGGCCGGATGGCACTTGGACTTCTACGGCGGAAGAGTCTCTAGAACTTCTTTTAGATACACATTTTCCGGGATGTAGCACCCATGACAGTGATGCTGGGAGAATCCGGCGGAGCCGATATGACCCACAGCATCTTGTCGATGTAATAGTTACGAAAGAGAAGGTTGCATGGGCAATCAAATCATTCTAACCTTTCAAATCTCCAGGCCCCGATGGGATCTTTCCTAAGATGTTACAGGAAACTCTTGATAGTATTCTACCATGGCTAATGGAAATTTTCAAAGCGTGTCTAAATCTAGGTTATATTCCAAACAGCTGGAAACTTGTTAGGGTCGTCTTCATACCAAAGGCAGGCAGAAGAGGACATGAATCAGCGAAGGACTTTAGGCCGATCAGTTTGTCGTCCTTCCTTGTTAAAACTTTGGAACGGCTTTTAGATATGCACATTAGAAGTTCGCTGGAGAGCTTTAGTATATCAACTGCACAACATGCTTACCTCAAAGGCAAATCGACGGAGACAGCGCTTCACGAGGTAATCCGAACAATAGAGGGGTCTCTAGTAAACAAACAGTATACGATGGCAGCTTTTCTTGACATAGAGGGCGCATTTAATAACGTTAGCACGAATGCTATCCAAAGGGCGTTAATAGACTTAGGGGTGGAAAATTGTATCACCAATTGGATCATCTCTATGCTAGAAACCAGGATCATTAGAGCTAATATGGGTAACATCAACATAACTAAGAGAGTCCACAGGGGTACTCCACAGGGGGAGTACTATCTCCACTTCTTTGGTTATGTGTGATTAGCAAAATCCTAATAAAACTTAATAGAGGAGGGGTAAAAGCGGTGGCGTACGCTGATGATGTGGTGCTAATGGCGTCAGGACTGTGTCCTAATACGATCAGTGGGATCATTCAAAGGGCGTTAGGCGAGCTTAATTCTTGGGCAACAGGTTGTGGCTTAAGTTTAAACCCGCGTAAAACAGAACTCATGCTCTTTACCACCAGATACAAGGTACCAAGCTTTACCCTACCAAATATTAATGGACAAACCCTCTCACTTTCACCCAGTGCAAAGTACTTAGGGGTAATTTTGGACTCCAAACTTAGCTGGAAATTAAACGTCGAAGAACGGGTAAGGAAAGCTGAAATTGCTCTATATGCCTGTAAACGTATGCTTGGAAGAAGATGGGGTCTTCAACCTAAGCATACATTATGGTTGTACAAGGCGGTTATACGACCAATTTTATCGTATGGTTCGGTAGTTTGGTGGAAAGCTCTAGGGAGAGATTACAACATCAAATTACTCGGCAGAATACAAAGATCAGCCTGTGCAATAACGGTCGGCGCAATCAGATCATGTCCTAGGGAGGCTCTGAACGCACTGACACACGTTATTCCAATAGACCTACATATTAAGAAGACGGCAACCATGAGTGCATTTAGGTTAAACGAAGCGGGCCGCTGGAAAGAAAACACTTATGGTCATGCCAGTCTACTATTGCGGCAAACTCAGTTAACCTCGGTGAGGACTGACTACATCGTCCCGACGGTAACATTCAATAGGAATTTTGCCATTCTCTTTCCATCTAAGGAAGAGTGGAATAAGGGATTCTCATTAAACAACTTCGACACTACAGTCTATACAGATGGTTCTAAAATGGATTGTGATGTTGGAGCTGGTATATATAATATATATATATAATTGTTAAACATGAAACGACGGGATGCCTGAAGACTAACGGCAGTCATAACTGGCTTTTGGTCTGTCGGAGAACAGGCAGCCAAAATGGGCATCCCTCACAACACATACTGTCACAGTTGCAAACAACCGGAGAAAAAGGAAACAATCTTCCATTTCCTCTGTGAATGCCCTGCCCTATGGAAGGACAGAATGTTAACCCTGGGCAAACCGCTGTTCGAGGAGCTCGAACAACTGTCTGGCTTAGATATCAACAACCTAATAAGGTTCCTGAACCGCACAGACTGGGTATAGTCATGCCGTAAATAACAAGTTGGAAACGAGGATGTGGCAACAAAATGGTGCGGAAGCGCTAGTTGGATTCAGGATGAATCACCACTCTAACCAACCAACCATGTGTAGTCAACGATAATAAATAACTATACCTT
>JAYXIM010017740.1:0-26331 GCA_037575425.1 Anastrepha fraterculus
CAAAACTAATCAATCGGTCCTACACAGCCATTGTAAGGCCAATACTAATATATGCGGCACTAGTCTGGTGGCCTGCAACAGAAAAGAACTACAACAAAACTAAGCTGAACAAGATACAAAGAACAGCGTGTATCTTAACTGCAGGAGCGCTTATCACCAGTCCTACTGAAGCGCTCAACGTACTAACTCATCTGCTACCATTAGATTTGCACATTAAAACAATCGCTACTTTTAGCGCGGCGAGACTCGGAGACATAGGAAGCTGGACAACAAGGTCGTACGGTCACAGTAAGATCTCTTACAGGGACCCTCGCTGCTCAAAAACAGATCAGACTACACAGTCCCCGACCTTAATTTCAAGAAAGACTTTACGGTACGTTTTCCATCGAGAGTCGAATGGAGCAAAGGGAAGGTGATTGGAAGATACGATATCGAAATCTATACCGAGGGTTCTAAGATGAACTGTGGTGTGGGAGCTGGCTTCCAATCGGAGCCGCTCAACCTATCTCAGTCAATTCGTCTTCCTAACTATGCCAACGTGTTCCAGGCAGAACTGATAGCGATCAAAGAAGCATGCAAATCACTAAAACCCTACAAAGAAGTTGGTGCAAAAGTAGCTGTCTTCTCAGACAGTCAAGCAGCTATAAAGGCCTTGGACTCCAACTCCATTTCATCCAAACTAGTCTTACAGTGTAGAGAGAAGCTGGAAATGCTTAGTCATTGGCTTGAAATCACTCTGATATGGGTTCCCGGTCACAGGAACATTCAATGTAATGAGATAGCGGATGAGCTAGCAAGAAAAGGTTCGACACTAGAAATAGCAGAGGTGCTGGGAGTCTCCACCCCACTCAACACAATAAAAGCATCCACACTAGCATGCTTTAGCCGAAAGAAGATGGAAGCAACTAACTACATGTATTACAACAAAAACACATGGCTATGATACAAAATCCAAAGGACAAATAATCTGTTAGGATGCTCTCGACCAAACATCTCACGCATCACTGCAACCCTTACAGGCCATTGGAAGAGTAGAGGATCATGCAGCTAGACTCAATCTACCCTTCAATCCTATTTGCAGAAGCTGTCAGGCGGAAGGAGCGAAAGAAAATCTTTTCCACTACTTATGTGAATGTCCAGGGCTAGCTAGGGCACGACTCCGCTCCTTTGGTAAGCCTTTCTTGCAGCAAATTAATGAGATCTCAGGCATCGAGATATAGATAATTTTTAATTTTTTCTAATTTAGCTTTTTCTATTTCCCATTTACTTTATTTCAGCTCAGTTTATTTTACTTTTTATTTCCTAATTTCATTTTTCTTCGTTTCACTGATTACACAGTGCGACATCAAAAATCAAACCGCACCGGACCTTTTTTTTCTGAAAGTATACCTATTCAATAGCAAAACCCTCGCTGGGTTTTTAAAAGTTAGCTCGATTTTTTTTTTTATTGCGTTTTGAAGTTTTCTATTTTCATGAGATTTTGGAGTTTTACCTGTACGCTAAATTTGACTTATAAATCGACCTTTGTTTGATTTAATCGATTTATTTTGTCATAGCTTGATGCAGAAATGTCGTACATGTACAAATAAACTTATTTTGAGAACAACCTATATCTCAATACGCAATTTTGAATACCAAAATTTCGAAAAATTGTATGTTTTTACCATTTTTTACTGTAATTATGAAAATAATTTTATACGTAACCACCCGTTATACACATTTTCAGATTTTTCTATTTTTGCTAGTACTTTTTCCAGATACGGTTTTCCAATGAATATTGGATGTAACAAAATGTGATCGTGAGTAGTGATAAGCAAGATTGGTCTCACAAGACTTTTAGCCTGTTAAGTACATAGAAAAGATATTTAAAAAAAATTTAAAGCAGAGTATAAAAAAATTATTTTTATGAAGAAAAATCTTGTTAAAAATTTATTTTTTTAGAAAATAACGAACTTAAAGTTCAGTTTTATGTTTTTATCTTATAAATGACTTTTTTAGTATATTTTGCAACATTGAAGAAATAGTGGGAAATTTTAATTATTTTCATAATTACAGTAAAAAATGGTAAAAACATACAATTTTTCGAAATTTTGGTATTCAAAATTGCGTATTGAGATATAGGTTGTTCTCAAAATAAGTTTATTTGTACATGTACGACATTTCTGCATCAAGCTATGACAAAATAAATCGATTAAATCAAACAAAGGTCGATTTATAAGTCAAATTTAGCGTACAGGTAAAACTCCAAAATCTCATGAAAATAGAAAACTTCAAAACGCAATAAAAAAAAAAAATCGAGCTAACTTTTAAAAACCCAGCGAGGGTTTTGCTATTGAATAGGTATATTTTCAGAAAAAAAAGGTCCGGTGTGGTTTGATTTTGATGACCCCAAAATTGTCGCACAGTGTTATATATTAATTTGTTTTAAATTTAATTTAATTTTTTTTATTTTTAGTTTTAAGCATTTTATTTTTATTTTTTATTTGGTTTTAATTTATACTATTTCATTCCATATTATTTGATTTCATATTTTTTTAATTTTATAATTTTTACTTTTTTTAGGTTCATAAATATATTCCGAGCATCTGGAGATCTCCTTCAGTTTTCGGCTCCCCGCCTACTGCAGTGTCTTTCAGGCCGAACTGATGGCAATAATGAAAGCCATAATACTGGTACAGTATGATACGATACCTGGAGATGATATCTAAATTTTCACTGATAGCCAGGCGGCGATGAAATCCCTCACAAAACAGTCGACAACCGCCAAGGTAGCCATGAAATGCCGCGCATCTCTTAATGAGATGGCTGAGTCATTTCATTTAATGATTACATAGATTCCTGGCCATTGTGACTCTGAGGGGAACTGCAGAGCCGATGAACTAGCGAAAATCGGTACCAAATTGACTGATGAGTACATAGACAATGATATAGGTATACCCTTTAAACATATAGACTACGAATCCGCGAAGAAATTGTAAGAGTAGCGATTGAAAGATGCCGAAATGAAGCCGCTTGCAAAATAGCCCGACACATGTGGCCGACTCTCAATGCTAAACGCACGGAACTTCTACTAAGAAGAGATAAGCACAACCTTAACACACTGATTTCAGTTATTACGGGGCACTGCCTAATCGGTAGGCACGCCCAGAGAATGGGTGTGCAAGCACATGACTTCTGCAGAAGTTGTCTAGACGAGGAAACTCGCACCTTCTGTGTCACTGTCCTGCTCTATCCAGACGCAGACTCGCCATTTTGGGCGAATATTTCTTTAACGAATTAGAGGACTTCGGCTCTGTAGAAATTAAAGATCTTGCGAAATTTTTGAATAGTAAACATTAGTTTCAGGAGGGATAGGGGGTAGTTCCCTACGCGGCATCACAATGGGACATGAGACTGAGTGTGTCCTACAATGGACAACCGCTTCAACCTAACCTAACTCCCTTTGTTTGATTTCATTTACCTTGTCGTTATATTTTTATTTGTTTATTTTGAATTTTATTTTTACTATTTTATTTAATTCTTATTTTGTTTTGTTCAATTTTGTTTAGACATTAGCCTTATTCCGTTAATTTTCATTCTGTTTAATTAAATTCCTTCTCTTGTATTCCATTTCTGCCAGGTTTCGATCCATCTTCTTTATTCTTCACTCTGTCTCACGTCATTCAGCTCCATTTTATAAAATTTCTTTTCATTCACTCTCCATTCCTGGTTACATCATTGCTCTCCCATCCAATGCCAACTTATGAAATTCAAACTGTTTCCTACAATTTGCAATGTTCCACTATAATGAGATTACAACTTTCTTTGTGCTGATTACTTCTTCTTCCATTTAAATTTGAAGTTCCCACATATCCATCATTATGCTTGAGAAGAGCATTTCTCCCTATGCCTTCAGATTGCCCAGTCTGATTGGTGGGAGTCGCACAAGAAAACAAGTGGCGCCATAAGTTTTTATTAGTTAAAGTTTTGGTTTTATTAATTTTTCATTTTTTAACATTATCAAGCAATTCATCACAAATTTCGAAGCACTTATTCAATAACTATCCAAAACTAAGTAAGCAATCCCGCGCCAGTTTGTCTGCTTGCGCCTGAGCAAACCTTCGTGGAGTAGTGGCAACGTTGGGGCAACATGATTGCAGCTGTCGCTTCATTACCTCGCTATTGGTGTGCCACTCGCATTAATATGCAAGTCACGCATAAAACACAGCTTAAAATCAGATTTCGGCACAATGTAGGGTGTAGTGCTGCGACGAAAGTGAAAACAGCTAGGCGGCATCTGCTATGGGTATTGAATCAAGTAGCAAGTACATTAAAGATTTTTTTTCGCACTTTCGCTTAGTTTCAATGGAAATTGGCATTCATTGCTGATGCAACTTCTTCCACATAACTTCCACTCACAAATGGGTTCAAGCACACAAAAAGCGTTTACTAAGAAGTCGCTCATATGCCCCCAATTCGCTTACCAGCTCATTGATTTAACCCACCGCATATTACGAGAAAGAATTTGCACACGCGAAGGTGCATGCCGGCACTGTAGTGGAATTGTTTTACCTTTGAATGGTACTGTTTCTTACCACTTTGTGCTTATTCGATTCGATTCCAGTGTTTAACCGAATAATGTACAGTTTCTTGTTCCCACTTCACTTCTTACAGCCAGATCTTTCGATTTTGCTGCCACCTCTGCTGCGCTGCACAGTTAAGTCTACGTGCCTTGAGCGACGAACAGTTAGCCAGTCAATGTCCCTTCACTACTGCCACCAATCGCTTGAGTTTTGCAAGTGTGTGCGTGCGTGCGCTTATGCGTGTTGCATGCAGCAAGTTTGCAAATTGTAAGTTGAAGTTTATTGCAAGTGAATTGAAAATTCATTTCAATTGACGCAATTCGTATGTTAGTTGCATGTGCGTGCGCAGAGAGGTGAGCGTTGCAGGATGCAGTTAAATGGAATGCAACACGTTCACTTTATTTTGTAAGCACAATTTGAATCACGTGACGGTGGAAGCAAAAAGCGCCCAAGCTAAGCAAAATGAGAGTCATGGTAGTAGTAAATTTAGTGGAATAATCTAATTTAGGCCGAGCTATATAAAGGCGGCCTCGGTAGTCTAGCGTAAGTGCAATAGCCTGCCATCACAGAGGTTGTGGTTTCGAATCCCACGTAAAGCAGGGTCCTCACACTTTTCCAAATTTACCTACTTTTCCTGTTTCTAAACGCAAACAAAAAATAAATAAAAAAACTCATTCCTCAAAACCCAAAAACTTATCCTTTCCATCCTTTACATCCTTACTCCCGCACAATAGTCAGCCCATTATTTGCATTGTGGCTGCTAAAACAAACAAGAAAACAAAACAAAAACACACAATTACACATCGCATCCCTTCCGTCAGCAAAAAGTTAAACATAGATGGCGCTCCTAGCATTAAGAAGGCGTTGTTCCTAAATAACGATTGGTGGGTATTCCAACTACTTACAGGTTTTGATTGAAAAGTAATGAGCCTTATTTTTTTAAGCAGTTTTATTGAACCTTTTGCCATATACAACTAATATTCTTCAAAATAGGACCCTTGAGCGTCAATAGACCGCTGGTAGCGGTCCTTCCACTGCAGGGAACATTTTTTAAACTCATCCGCCGGAATCGCGTTCAATTCGGCTGTCACAGTTTTTTGGATCGCCTCGATGGAGTCAAAACGCCTCCCCTTCAGCTTTCTTTTCAGGCGCGGGAACAAGAAGAAGTCCGGAGGGCACAGTTCTGGGCTGTAGGGAGGGTGGGGAAACACCGGAACCCTCATCTTGGCCAATGCAGAGGTGTAGAGGAAGGCGGTGTGCGCCAGCGCATTGTCGATTTAAAGGGTCCAATTGTTGACGAGGTCGAGCCGAACCCTGGAGGTACAAACTCCTCGTGGACGATGCCTCGAGAGACGAAAAAGATGATCAGCGTGGTTTTGTCCTCGGATTTCGACATGCGCGCCTTTTTGGGCCGTGGCGACTGGCTCGTGTGCCACTCCGTACTCTCTCTCTTGCCCTCAGAATCGTACTCAAAGCACCAGGTTTCATATCCTGTGATACAATTGTCTAAAGTATTATCCTGTTCGTCACTTTTCAATACTTCACGACTCTTTTCCACACGCAATTGCTTTTGTTCATCAGTCAAAACCTTTGGAAGCAATTTGGCACACACTTTGCGCATTTCAAGTTTTCCGGTCACGATTTCCCGCACATAGTAATAAGTTAAATTTAACTCTTCACTGATCTAACGTAGACTAGCACGACGGTCAATGTTCAAAAATTCACGAACCCGGTTCTCATCTTCGTCTGTTTGCGTCGTCGAAGGCCTTCCATATCGCTATTCGTCTTCGACGTCCTTCCGGCCTTCCTTGAATGACTTTTGCCACCGTGGACACAGATGGTTTCGGTACTCGTTTTGTTTAGCTTTAAGCAAAATTTGATCGAGTAACGTTGCTCCACCAATCGCTGAAATTTCGCCACCGCAAAATCCTAACACACTTTTAAAACAGCTTTCACGCGCGGAACGATGCACCGCTGTTGCCAGTAAACTGGGACCGGTTTCTAGTGAAAGGGGAAGGCTCAATGATCATTTGCCCCCACCAGCCGATACGGTTGATCGCTTGTTAGACGCTCGGAGCGAGAAGGCTCATTACTTTTCAATCAAACCCTGTAGAACTGATAGCGGCAGGCTAATGACCTACCTTGTCAGAAATTAAAATTAGAGGTACCTGCAAAGTCCGTAAGGTTTTAAGTTGATATCTTGATTACCTTTCGCAGTTATATTCGGAAAAAACTTTTTTCGAGAAAAACGCGATTAAAGTTTTGGTTCTCATAAAGTAGAGTTAAAAGCTATTTAAAGTTACCCAAGCCTAATCTGGGATGCCAAACCAAGCCTTGCGGAAATAAACCAAGCCTTCTTTTTCGAAAAAAGCATTTATAGTATCTGTATTCAAAAAGTAAAGAAGAGAAATTATTTGGGTAAAAAAGTATAGGCTGTAATGAGTGCGCGCGGTCTTACCTACTTTCGGTACTTGCGACGCTCATAACTTCACTTACTCAGTAGGGACGTTTAGACTTCCTATTAACCGTAAAACATTGACAAGATATTATTTAGATTGTAAGTAAATTTGTAAAGCAAAAAAACCATGGAAAATGTGAACGTGCTGGAGGAGCTGCTCCCCTTAAATAATTGCAGCGCTAGGATCTATTGACCAGTTTTCATAATTTTTTTACTTTTTATGTAATTTAAATAATAAAAAAAATGTAGTTCATTCTCCTACAAAAATCACATAAATCCAAGTTACAAACTTTGTGTAAATTAAAAAAAAATTCCACAAATATTTACCAAAATTTCAGGTATGCAGTTTTAAGTCCATATAATTTTGTTATAAAAGAGTGCAAGTTTCAAGGGGCTCTAAAAGCGTGTTGATTTTTTAAATTTTTTTTTTTTGTGTGCTCAATAGTAGAATTATTCCCAGCGTCGCAGCATCAAAAGGCTAGTAATTTTTTCTTTTTTAGCATTCTCTCTGTAGCAGGTCAGTCTGTAAAAGAAATGAGATTGCTGACAAACTCGTCAAAGGAGTGGGCATCAACTCCATATATAAATCCGTAGTGCTCTTGCGGTTTATGTACCCTCACAAAAGAAAAGGAAGCTTATAGATGAATATACAGGCACGACTGCTAAGTTTGAGTCACTTTAGAATAAATTTGGGATCCTATGCGCGAAAACACTTTAAAAAATGCATGACCTTGTCCAGCAACAACCTAAGAGTTATCAAAAAAATTCTAATATTATGAGCTTTACTATCACCTGACTAAACTGCATGGTTATTTGTATGAAATCTGCTGATTCTCCATAGTAGGAAATTGCAAGGCAAATACTTACGCAAGACTTCTGCAGACTTTCTAATAATAAATGGTACGATGTATTCCAAGGACTTTTTTAATTCTTAGGGCACGCAATAGATCTAAAGAACAGAATGCTTTATCTCTAAAAAGGCTTCTGAAACTTCCTGCAGATTAGTCTCCGCAGCAGACCGTTTTTTATTAAAATCAAATATATTAAAGTGAAGCTGAATTTTATATAAATTTGTGCATTAAAAATTAAAAGTTACTGGAAGTAAGAGTACTTCAATTTTGTTTAGCATAACTGCATGTATTTCTTTGAATTTTTAACAGTCACTTTCTATTCAAAATTTTAAGTCCATTTGCAGAGTTAGCGGGAAAGTCGTCCCAGATACTAAAAGACAATATTAAGACATAAGGCTGTAGAGTGGATCCACTTAGATCTGGAGGACCCTTATGATACCATTAGTTTTAATTAAAATTCTCGCTTTAATTCCGAATGTTTCTCGTTTCTCGGATAAACCATAAAATTCTGTGGATGGTTGCCGATTGTAAGTCTGCTAGACATCCAAAGAAGTAAGACTTGGGAAAGCGATATTGCGAGATGAGAGTGACAGAAGAAGTGTTTATCATTTTTCACTTCCTCCTCATTTCTGTAGCTGCGACAGACGCCAGGGAAACCCTCTATGTTCCCTTTGTCTTCCCATTAGACAATGCCGGGCGATGATGTACAAATGGAAGACTAGTCTCCAATGATGAAGGGCCTAATTCTGTGTTCATTGCTTCCAAACCTGACTAGTTATCTCACAAGTGAGCTCCGTGCACCATCTACTTTTGGATTGCTTGATGTAGACCGATATGATTTGGAGCTTGCACAGTATAAAAGGATTCCTACATTTTGGGCACAATTGACTGATTTAAGGTTGGTTCTTCTCCTAGTCAGTTCTTCCGAGAAGCAGTTTTTTGCAATGAAGGGCAATATTACTTCGATCATTTCTGAACCACTTGATTATGTGACATGATGTCCAAAACTGAATCGTTTTCAAGATAATCGATGTTTAAAATTTATTCAAAACAAAAACCTTTTTTTTTTGCCTGCACGTTCACTTTTTAAATGTTAGTTCAAGCGTCCGATGTCTTTTCTCCTTTTAGTTAAAGAGTATGTCAGTTAACAAACAATAATGAAAAAATTTGAACTAAGCTCTAATTTAAAAATGGCTGCTTGATAAAATTTTGTATTTACGATTTTTCACTAACTCTTTCCTACTTCACATCATTAAAATTCAATTTTTGTGTATAGAAACTATTCTGCAAATTATTATATGTCAAGAGCAACACTTTCCTTCCTATTATGATCAGTGAAAGCTTCTTATGCCTTATTATTGAGTTGAAAAGTTAGAGTTTGAGCCCATCTAACTCTAATAACGTGTGTTTGAATGTCTCATGCATATTATAACATTCGCCTAGCGCTCATATCTAAAAAAAATAATGAAACACGTCTCTTATACAGTCTCGATGGCCACTGCACGCACTGCGGCTTACAATGGCTAACTTCATTGAGCGTTTCTGCCATAAAAGGCTTCTAGTAAAAATCATCTGCTGTCAAAGTGTATAATCCACTCTATATGTGGAATAATATCCACAAATTGGAAGAGAAGCTCGATCACGCATCTAGCTACCAAAATTTCCTGTCGGGTACAACCGAAAGAGTGTTACAAAAAAGCGCTTGGATTTTAAAATACTGACTCTTTAAGCGTCTGTTTAATCTGCATGCAACGAAAACCTTGAAAAGCATTTTTATGCTGTTTGCATTTCTTTTTGTGGGATTTAATCTTGAAAACATCTTCATGGCTTTTGACCGCATCATTTCTTTCAGAGTGCATTCTACACTTTTTCTTTCTAGAAAATATTAGACCTACGCTGTCGCTGGCATTGAAAATTTTTTAAAAGTTCTATAAGCGGCTCACTAAGCGCCGCCTTGATTGGAAATTTTTTATCTATTTGCAGCAGGAAGGAAAACGTAATTTTTTTAGAAAGTATATATATCGGCTATTGACTAGTATGCATAAAGTTTTCTCAGCTGAATATTTTATAGTAAATGAAAATATTTTTCCTAGAAAATATTCCTCAGTTTTGCTTTATATTTGTAAAAATATTTGTTAAATCTTATTGCATTTGTAAATAAAAATTACGCATAGAAATAAATCAGCATTAAGTTCTACTTAGAGATGCTTTTTACCAGTAAGAGCTTTCGCCCTAAGCTATTCTGCATATATTTCATAGCCTATTACAACTGCAGCTTAATGCAAACCAACTGAAATGCAGAAATTTTTGTTCTTAGTGCAATGGAAAACGTTTATATATGTATATGTATATGCACATGGGTCAGGCTTTCACTAACGGAGCATTTTTTTGTTTCGGCAAATCTTTTTTTTTGCGGTTCAAGGTTGTTAATTTATAATATTTTTAGCATTCATATACAAATTGTCCGAACTCTGCTTGGTAATTAATTCTTAGACTTATCACTTGGAAGCGGCTAAAGTTATCAGTCTGAAATTTTTATATGAGCTTTATCAATACTTTATAGTTTTCAATATATAATTCACATTATAAATATGCTTCATTCAATTCTAGTACGAATATTTCACTTTATACATAAATTTAAACCCAAATTTACACAAAAAAAAGTATTATTATTATTTATTAGGAAAATATATAGATATTAAACCTAATTGCATATAAGAGTGCTAGCTACAATGGACATCGACTCCGAATTATAAGTAAGTTTTTAGTATTAAAATTATATTAATATAAAGAGAACATGTTACATTCTACTAAAAAATCAAAATTTGTCAAAATATTTACATAGCATGGTGTTCTTAGCAATTTTAGATACTGATTAGTAATTAAATGTTTTTGCCTAATACTCTTTAAAACCAAACAAGTGTTGAATATATGATCGACGGACATAATATTGCTGCAAAAGGGCATGTTGGTTTTGGACTTCCGGTGAGAAGATGTTGGTGAGTTATTTGCGTATGCCCGATCCTTGTGAAAATGGTTTGTTGTAGACGAGTGATATTGCTGGGGTAGAGAAGTTTATCGCAAGTCGGGTTAAGGTTGGAGTATCGATGCTGGTAATTTTTCCATTCTGTGAGTCGCTTTTGGTGGGAGTGTTGATGTAACATTTTCTTCAGGTCATTAAAATCGTTCGTCTCATGTTGAAAGGTAGGTGCTAATCCAAAGTATTTCGCTGCACTATCAGTTTGTTCGTTCCCAGGAATGCCGACATGGCCAGGTACCCAGAGCAAAGCAATTTTTTTCCTATATTTAATACAAAGGTCGCGGATTTTGACTATTATTATTGAGCTGTTGCGTACGTTTTGAACTGCATTTAAGCAGGAAAAACTATCGGAACATATAACGAATTTGCTCTTTAGATGAATGGAAAAAAATATATATTTTTAATAATTGCAGCAGCGGGAGAATAAAAATAGAGGGCATTAAAATTTTGAAGAGAGAAGCATGAAAATTCTGAGAATTTTCGAGATTTTTGCTTTGAAGAATCAATTTTAAAAATCATAACACCGGTTCTTATCGACTTTTAATTTTTTATGTTTTTATAGTTTTTAAGTTTTTTGTTTTTTTAGTTAGTGTTCTTATTATTTATTATTTTTTCGTTAAATTTCGCGTAATATAGAGTAACAAAATTTTGAGAATTATCACGATTTTAGGCATAGAAAATTATTTTCCAAAAATTATTACCCCAGTTTTGGAGGACCTCAAATTTTTTGTTATTATTTAATTTTATAAAGTTGGTAATTTTTTTATTATTTTTTCGTTAAATTTTGAAAAATAGAGGATGAAAAAATGTTGAACATTTTCGTGATTTTTCGGTATTGGAGAATCATTTTCAAAATATAATGACACAGGCTTTGGTAAAACTAGAATTTTTGGTCTTTGAATTTTTATATTTTTATTTTAAAAATTCAAACAATTTTTTTAAATATTTTTATTTATTGTTATTATTATTCTATTTTTTGGTTTGTTATATCTACCAAAAGGTGGAGAGTAAAAAATTTTGAGAATGTTCGTGATTTTAGGCATGGAGAATCATTTTTGAAAAACTATTACCCCGGTTATGGAGTACCTGAAATTTTTTTTTAATATTTTTTTAAGTTTGCTAATTTCTTTATTAATTGTTTTTAAAAATATCATAATTTCGGCTCTGGCAGAGATGGCAGTTTTATTTTTCAGATTTTTATTTTCTTAAATGGATTTTTTTAGTTTTTGTTTCTTTTAATTTTTTATTATTTATTGTTAATATTATTTTTTTGTTAAGTCTCGCAAAATAGAGAATGGACAAATGTTGAAAAATTTTCACAATTTTTGGCATGGAGAATCGTTTGCAAAATATCACAATTCAGGTTCTCGTGGAGCGGTAATTTTTAGTTTTGAGAGTTTTATTTTTTAAACTCGATTTTTTTGTTTTTTTGTTTTTATTTTTAATTAATTAAATTTTTTTATTTATTTTTATTATTATTTTTCTGTTATATCGGAAAGTAGAGAGTATCAAAATTTTGAGAGTTTTCGTAATTTTTGATATGGTAGACATGGTGAAAAAAGTGTATAGAACTTCCATGATTTTTTGCTTCAAGAATCATAGCTAAAATATCAAAGTCCCGCTTCTGGGGCACCTGAAAATGTATATATTTTTGTTTCACTTTAAAATTTTGCTATTTTATTCTATTTATTGCTATTATTATTTTTTTGTTTTATATCAGAAAATACAGATAAACAAAATTTTAAGAATTTTTGTTTTTCTTTTTTTGCTTGGCTTGGAGAATCATTTTCAAAATACTATAACCCTGGTTCTGGTGGACCTAATTTTTTTTATTATTGGGTAAGACTCCGTCAGAAAATATGAGATTTGCAAGTGGTCTTTCGATTTCTTTGAAACTTTGGGAAATATTAGTTCTAGGTAAGATACATTCGAGCCTAAAAGGATTTTGAAAATTTTTCAAAATTGAGTCATCTACGCCAGGTTGAAAATCGGGACCGTGTTTTTTTCAAAAATCAATATTTCTTGAACCGTTGGATGGATTTCAATGCAATTTACAGACAATATAGAAACAAATAAGTAGTTTAAATTAGTATTATGTTACAAAAAAAGTTTCGAAATTTTGACCAAAAAAAAGTCAAAAAAATTTTTTGAATCAATTTTTAGTTGATTGGGCCAGTTTTTTAGATTTTCTGTTATACACGTAACGATTCCTTATGATTTAACCTTTATTTTGAAAAAAAAAATTTATGGTGTCTATAATAGTTCTCGAGATATTGCGATTTTAGTGGAAGCGCGCACCGTGAAGTTCGCGGTTACGCAGCGCGGGAGTAGAAAAACGCGCACAGACCAGCAGCAGTCTGATCCAGTCACTTCATACAGGAACACATAACGCAGCGCGAGCCGTGCGTGCGTACGCGAACCGTGCGTGCGCGCTTCCACTAAAATCGCAATATCTCGAGAACTATTATAGACACCATAAATTTTTTTTTTCAAAATAAAGGTTAAATCATAAGGAATCGTTACGTGTATAACAGAAAATCTAAAAAACTGGCCAAATCAACTAAAAATTGATTCAAAAAATTTTTTTGACTTTTTTTTGGTCAAAATGTCGAAATTTTTTTTTAACATAATACTAATTTAAACTACTTATTTGTTTCTATATTATCTGTAAATTGCATTGAAATCCATCCAACGGTTCAAGAAATATTGATTTTTGAAAAAAACACGGTCCCGATTTTCAACCTGGCGTAGATGACTCAATTTTGAAAAATTTTCAAAATCCTTTTAGGCTCGAATGTATCTTACCTAGAACTAATATTTCCCAAAGTTTCAAAGAAATCGAAAGATTACTTGCAAATCTCATATTTCTGACGGAGTCTTACTCTATTATTATTTCAATTTTTTTTTTGATATTTGCAATTTATTGTTATTATTATTTTGATATCGAAAAACATAGCAGTAGCAATCATTTTGAGAGCTTTTGTGATTTTGTTTATGTACCTGGATTATTTTTTTTAATAAAAAAAAAATCGCATTTTTTTCATTTTCTTTTAATTTTTCTTTCTCGGAAAAGCAATGCAAGCAAATTTGTAGAAATTTCATGAATTTCGACTTGGATAACCATTTGTAAAACATCATGGTCATGATTCTAGTGGAGCTGAATTTTTTTATTAATTTCCACTTTTAATCTTGTTTATTTATTTTATTATTATTTTTTTGTTATATCCAAAAATAGAAAGTAAATTGAAAATGTACGTTATTTGTGGTTTACAGAATCATTTTAAAAATATTAAAACTCCGGCTGGGTCTCCGCAGCTGGAATTTCTTTTAATATTTGTTTTAATATTTGTTATATCGTAAAATGAAGAGTTACAAAAATTTGGAGAATTTTCGTGGCTCTTGGCATGGTGAATCATTAAAAAAAAATCATTACCCCGGCTCTGGTGGGCCTAGAAGTGTTTTTTTTTTAATTCTTTCTAAATTTTGCTAATTTTTTTGTTATTATTATTGGTTTTTTCGAAAAAGTATGGTAACAAAATTTTTAGAACTTTCGTGATTTTTGGCTGGAGACCAAGTTGTTGAATATAATTTTTGGTATTTATTGTTGTTATTATTATTTCTTTTCTGTTATATTTCGTTAAATACAAATTAACAAACTTTTGATAATTTTTTAAAATTTTTTGGCTTCGGGAGTCATTTTCAAAATATGACAACCCCGGTTCTAGAGGAGCTGAATTTTTTATTTGTTTGTTATAATTATTTTTATTGGAGAGTAACAAAAAATAAATTTCCAACTTTTATTTCTAATTTTGATAAAGATTTCTGGTATGCAGTTTTATAGACCATTCAATTTTGATATAATAACTTCCAAGCTCCTAGTAGATCTAAAATTCAAGTAGGTCACACTGAGTTGAGAGATTTTTTTTCGGTCGCGGTTTTATGCATTTTTTTTCAATTTAAGGGATCCCTATGGTCTAGAGCTCGAAAATTTAAAGTTTTTTCAGGATTTTTTCTTAGAATAAAGAAATTGAAAAACGATATTTACATTTCTAAGGCTTTTTATTTAACTTCTTTTACATACAAAAATGACAAAAAAAAATTTTTTTTTTTAATTTTAATAATTTTAAAAATGGCGCTGTAGTTAGATACTCCTGCCACAAATTGGACCGGGGCGGTATTGCCCATTTTGGCTCTTCTATTTTTCTGAAAGACAAAAACCAAAAAAAATATTAATCAGTATGACTGTAGTTATGTCCCGTACTAGAATACAAAAACAATTGACAAAATGGCGCGGTTTTGGAATTTGACACTCTAAAAATAATTTCTTTTCCAGTTTTTTAATCAAAAAAATACGAAATAATTGAAATAATAATTTGGTTCTAGTACGGGCGATTGCCATTGATGTTGTGAACAACGTATTAAGATTTCAGATGATTCGGTTGCATAGTGTTTTGTGTTCTTTGACACCAGGCCGAGCTTAAGTTTGAGGTACAGAAGCGCGTGGACCGCTCTGTACCTAATTAATGGGCTGTAGAAGCTATAATATTGGGAATTTCCGCCTGAAAATTTCACAGTATATTCTTTAGATACTCTACTTTTGAAATATCGAAGAAACAAAAAATCGATTTTTTGAAATTTCAAGACCACCGGATCCCCTTAACGCTTACTCCACTTTTTTTTATATGGGAGAAAACACCAAACACCATCAGCAGAAAAGCTGTCAAAAATCAATGCAATTTTCGAACCACTTGAAACTAGCAATAATGTGTCGGTACATTTTTTCCTAATATATACGATTTTTAAAAGCACACCACATGCATTTATATGTATACACTTCCAAATTTGATTGCATACATACGCTTCTTCATACATATGTATACATCTATATATACATACATACACATTAATGAATATTTGCTCATATAAATGCACACTTGCATATTTTCGTACGACAAATATATCTCACATATCTTTCATGTAAACTTATCTCACTCATTTCTCTTTCAGATATTTTCAAAATTTAATTACATGAATATAAATCTTATTTTACAGTTACACACATTAATATCATACAAACGCCCCGAAATATGCATCAATTTGGCACTCATACTCGCCGTCTAGAAACTGCAGGGCTGAAGGGAGCATGCAAATATGGATGCAGACGGTTACAAGTATACATACGCACATACACACGCATTCGCACGTACACACATACATCATGCTTGAATAAGGCGAACGAGCAAATACTTTTAAATACTTGTATATATGCAAAGGCAATAAAGCTTTATTTGGGCAACGCTGCTTTGCTTTGCTGCAACTGAATGGCTCTATTTAGTTAGTTGCCTGGTTGGTTGTTTAGGGCGTTGGGGTTTCTGGTTGGTAAAATATGAAATTCACATTTAATTATGAAATTTTCAAATATTTTATGAGTCATAAATACCGTAAAATTCAGGTTTTAATAATGAAATGAAAGGAATGGAAGAGAGCGAACTTGAGCAGCTTACTGCAGGATTGCTTGAGTTGGGCGCCACAGCGCTATTGTTGGGTTTTGCACTGATTGACTAAGAAAGTCGAAGGTCGTGTAGAGGGAGTGAGGTAGAAATACGAATATCTTGTAGGAAAATGCCATTTTTAGCAAAAATAAAAGTAGCTAAAATTCATTGCATTTTTTCTAATACTCTTTCATATAAATTTTGAATTTGAAATCCATGCACAAGAGGAAATTCATTTTCAAACTCAGATTCATTGATGTGAACTTAATTCTGAGGCTGCTGTCAACATGCATGGCATGAGTACAATTTTCTTCTGAACAAAAAGAAATTTTTAATTTAAAAAAAAAAAAAAAACTATTTTGAATTGTAAGCTAATAAAAATTTACTATGCTTTTGAAGATACCAAAACTGTATCCTACGTTAGTAGAGAGGACCTTAAGTGACCACTATATGAGCAGAAGCCATGCACTCAGAGTGAACATGATTAAACAATACAAAATTGGTATCAAATTCATTTATTTTACGATTTTCTTCTAAATATTTCGGAAAAATATTAAGATTTAAGAGGTGGTTTGATTCGAAGTACCTCAACAAATCGAGTATTTTATGAATAAAGTTAGTGTATACAAATTTTTAGGTAATAGAGAATAGTTAGATGGTAGAAATTAGTTAAAAACAAATTTTGGAAAACCATCTCAGATGCTAGAGAAGTAAAATTAGTTTTTGAAAATGTTTTTTTCCAATAAAATCATATCGGTTGATAGAAGAGTACGACTACTTTTCCAAAATATTTTTCTCTAAAAATAATGAAAGAGATTAAATGGAAGAGTTTACGTTTGAAAGATTGAGATAGGTAGGTCACATATAGGGGGCTAACACGGATTATCCACCTCAACAGATACTCTTCGGTAAATGTCACAGACAGAGAAGAAGGGGTCGCGTGCCGCTTAGATCGATTGACGGTGTAGAAGAAGACGCAGGCTTATTGGGATTTCGGGAATGGAGGTACACAGGCACGAAACAGAGTCAATTGGAGGCATATACTACAGCAGGCGAAGACTCGACCAGGGTTGCTCAGACAACAAGGATTAATGATGATGAGATGATGTTTGAAAAGTCTCCATTTCATTAAACAAATTTTGAGCTTAAAACAAAAATAATGGCATTTGCGATACACATAAAATTGGTCAGTGAATGGAATAATTTTTCAAATGTTTTTCTCCTTTGAAGACATCTTCATTTATCTTCTTTTATTATTTATCTTTAATTATTGGTCATAAAAATCGGTCAGTAAAATATTGGACGTAAAGACCTAACTTCTATTGGTATAGGATAAGATGAAGTGGTTGCCCATTGTAGGCCACACTCACGCTCATCGCGCGTTGCGATTCCGAACTTGAGTAGGTGTCTGTTTTAAACGGGTCATGCTGCCAGAATGGAAAGTGTGCGCAAAGTATTCTTACATCTTGTTTTACGTAATTTACGCGTTTCAGATCTTATCCCTACCTATGAAGTGCGATGCTTATTTATTAACTCAAAATCATTGCAGAACAGGAGCACAATCTTATATTTAATAAATAAATAAATAAACAAAAATAAATAAATAAAATAAAATAGTGCAGCTCACGTAAATCTTAATATTTTCCTGAAAAATTTGGGCAAAAATCTTATAAAATAATTCTATTTTTAATATTTATTTAAGATAATTAAATTTACAATAAATTCAAGATGCATTTCAAAATAAAAAAGACTGGCGTCATAAAAATGTTTTGATGGCGCGATTTTTTTAATGAATTAGTGCGTTGGAAGTTGCATTTCCAGTTGACTTCCAGTGAAAACTTGGTGATATTCGGTTCAGTGCAAGCAATGTTATTGCGTCTAAAGTGTCAGTGTGTTTGTGCCATCGGTACAAAATTGCGTTTCCAACAAAGAGCTAATATGAAATATTGTTTTAAAATCGGTAAAACGTTGGCCGAAACATTTGAGTTGATGAAAAATGTTTATGGCGATGATTGTCTATCTCGTGCCAGAGTTCATGAGTGGTCCACACGTTTCAGAGATGTTTGTGAATGAATGAAACGTGAATGAACCGGAATCATCGTTAAAAATCATGGAATCGGATTTGAATATCTCCAAATATCGACTTATCGCATTTTAGCTGATTATTTGGGCTTACGAAAGATCTGTGCACGTTTCATTCCGCACAAGTTAACTCAGGACGAAAAATTGCTCCGAATTCAACATTCGAAAGACCCCATTAAAGAGGCCAGAAAAGACGAGATTTTCCTTTACAATCTTGTGACTGGCGATGAAACGTGGTGTTTTCAACATGAACCTGAAACTAAGCGTCCATGTGCCGAATGGAAGGCCCCAAACGAGCCAGCACCCAAACAATCGCGTTTGGAGAAGTCAAAAATCAGGCGACGCTCATTTGATTTTACGATTCCAAGGGAATTGTCTATAAGTAGTTCGTGCCAACGCACAGTGGTCCCGCCGCGTAGGAAGAGCGGTCATAAGAACTTTTGGCGTGATAAATGACTTTTTAGGACGTTTTTAAGTTGAGAAATGTTTTTATTTGTTACAAAAACATTAAGACATATAAAAAGTAATACATATATAATAAGAATATATATAAGATATAATAATAATAATATATAATAAAGTAATATATAATTAATATGAAAAGTCAAAGGAACATTAGGTAAACACATTTTTTAAAGAAAAATTTTTTGTTTCGTTTAAATTTTTGCATAAATCTTAAATTATAAACAATAATAGAAAAAAACATTAAATTCCGGAAGGATGAGTATAAAGTATACTTGGATGCCAGTTAACTTATTCTTATTTATGAAAACAATAAAATGTTCACTTCCAAAAAAGTTAATGCACTTAGAAATACAAAACTTTTAACTCAATAAATCTAACACTTCCTTTGACATCATAGATTTCTTTTTACATGGTAATTTTCGTAGACTAGATATAAATGGATCGGAATTAAGAAGAAGGCTTTGCAATAGATCCGTGTTAGTTAAAGTTCTTGAGTGCTTTCTGGTATTGTCACGTCTGAATTGTTTCACTAATTTATTACATGATTCAGCTGCCTCCTCTGATAATTCTCCAATTGATAATAAACAATGATCGATCACCTCCGACCCATGAATGAGCACTTATGAACTGATGCAGGTAAATTAAACCATGAATATTTACTAACTAGAATTTTAGCAGTGTCTAGTGCGTATATTTTGAATTTATTCGAATTAATTTTAAAACCAGATGAAAGACATTGTAGGAGATAACTACATCTGTCTATAACGTGTTTGTCTATTCCTGTGATTTCGGATGATATGGTTGAGTGAAGGAAACATTTTCGTGCTGTATTTCTATCATTAGAGGTGCCACTTCCTCCACTTCGCGGTTTGTCAACTATCAAGCCTAATTGTTCTCTAAACTCCCTCTAAACAAATTCCTTTCTCTTAGCTAAAAGTGCTTTTTCCTCAGATGAACGTGGTTGCCACCTTTTAAATTCGATTTTATAAGAAACATGAATAAAGTATTCAAAAAGTCTAATCCAAAAATGCCGGGGTAATAAACAAAATTCAAATCTACTGGAGTTTACTTGTTTGTTTCTACACTTTTCTAAGTCATTCATTTCTTTAGGTGTCGCACCACAAATATAACATTTACTCGTAGATGAGTCTCTAGGAGCACAGCACACTTTACCATCAACCATAGTTAATTGTAAAGAATGACTTACTTTATAACTATGGTTATCGATTTTAACAACAGTCGGATTCAAGTCACTAATAGCTTTTTTAAAATACTCTTCTTCTTGAACACAAAGTAGAATCACATTTTTCAAAATCCTACACATAGGTACAGATTAGACCCTATATCAAGCGCAGTCGCAGGTCATCGCAGCTGGTAATTATTTTCCCTTAAAGAGGACATACGTAAGAATATTTTAATGTATGTTTCATTTGTGCAAATTCCTGCGAACTTAGTTAAAACTTTACAAACTTCTTATAAAAAAAAATAAACGGGAAATTTTAAAGTACGTATTTCGTACGGTCTGAAAACCTATTAAGTAATAATTAAGAAAGATAACAAAACGTTTAACATGTCGTACATACCTTCAACTTAAATTTCCATTGTAGAAAAGGTCATAAACACAGTAATACTTAGAAAAATAACATTTCCCGGAACTGCGTAAGTACGGAGCGGAGACCACGCTAACTATCACTTTTCAAATTCTCTTACTTTGGAGGCACAATTATAAGTAAATTGTTTGTGCAGTTGAAATTTCTTTTGCCTTGATTACCGCGAAGGAGGACGCTGGCACTTATTGCACAATGCACCATCTCATCGATCCATTCTTATGACTGATTTTATGACTAGAAATCGCATTTTAACCATCAAGCGCTTACCGTGCTGGTTTGCTAGGGCTCCCTGTTACTTCTGCATATTTGGAAAATTGCATTTTGTCATATAAGGAAAACGATTTGCGTTCGTCGAGCCCATCCAAAGGGCTTGTACCGACATCCCGAAGGACATTCCGGTCAATGACCTGAAAAACTTTTCGGAAAAGCTTTTAGATCACGCAAAACTGTGTATCGAGGCCACAGGGGACTACTTTGAGTAAATAAACTCGAAGCTACCAGAACAAAGCTCGTGCAGTTTCTATTTTAGATCAGTCTGCTTTATTTTGGACTTCACCGCACAAGCAACTATGGCTGAAATGCAAAATTTTTATAATTCCATGTGAAAAACTGCAACTTTTCTTGGCGAATCTTCTAAAAAAACGTTTTATAAGCCTGAATTCACACTGCATTCCTTTCCTTCCGTTTGGGGAACAACATCAAGACGCACACCACAAATAGGAGGAGAAGCTCGGCCAAATACCCAAAAAGGGTGTACGCGCCAATTATATATATAAATAATATTGAAGCTTACACAACTAACTTTTGTGCAAGAAATTCTACTAAAACTACTTTGCGCCATAAAGCTTAAAGCTTACACTTTTAAGAGCAAAGCAGTTTTCATCAGTTCTTAAATCTTTTTCCCGGGCGAGAAGGGAAGTTAACTAAACTTGCATTGCATACTTGTGTATGCACATTTCATTAAACGCAAATCTACATACATAAATATATTTGAGTGCATGCGCATAATTACGAGTTCATGAAGCTAAAATTAGATTGTTGCAAATTTCACCAGAGTTTGCATAAATAATCAGCAGTGCATCAAACTAAAACATACCAATAATTGGATGTATGTAGCCACACCAACATAATAAAAGGTCACAAATATTTTACAGACACCAATAAATGAGTAAAATTACTTCCCTTTACACTTTCATAGACTAAACTATGTATTTATATGCGTAAGTATATTTGCACCTGGCTGCCTGGGCGTATGATAAACTGCAACATCCATAAATACGTAATGAAGTTCACCTGCACAATTTTACAGCCGCAGACATTAGCACACACATACATACGTATGTGATAATGCAGCTACATATATTTGCAGCACGTAAATAATGTATGTTAGAGTATACGTGCATATTTGGGAATAAATGTACAGGTGTGTGGATAAGCGGAGTAATAAATAGATACACGTGCACCGTTATGTGTGCACTAGTGGAGTATGACGGCATCACAAAAACGACGCTAGTGCACCGACTTCTAATAATTAGTGGCACAGACTTCTAATATTCACTACACAGCAGTCACTTCACAATTTTCGGTTCCTCTACTCTGCTGCTACGCACATACATACACACGTTTAATTCCAATAATAGTCAACCATGTTACACTCATGGACGTTAATACATAGGAGTTTAAAGCTACTAACAACTGCACTTGACAATAAGCTAAAAATTAAGCCAACTTTGGAGTGGTGCTCAAGAGTTTTTCTGAAATACTTACACTTGTATGTATGTATGTATGTAAGCACATTAGGTCGGAATGATTTTTGAGCCGATACTGCGTCCTCGGAATTATGCTGATTTTTCTTATTACTAGCATACACTCCAGTAGTTACAAATTATTCTACAAATCCCGAAAGGGAACTCATTGAAGTGAATCAAATAAATTTATTGATAGGTTTACCCGTCCTTCAGGCTGAACTGATGGCAATAAAAAAAGCCGTGACTCTGATACAGTAGTATGCGTTACCTGGAGATGATATCTACATTTTCACTGATAGCCAGGCGGCGATAAAATCCCTCACAAAACAGTCGACAACACCTAAAGTAGACTTGAAATACCTCACATCTGTTAACGAGCACACACTGGTTTTAGTAGATAAAGGGTGGTTAAGTTAGTAGTCAAGGGCCGAGCTTTTTCTGAATTTCATTTGACATTTTTCAATTTCAAACTAATTCAATTTGAACCATGGAAAGGTACGCACTCGAGCAACGCGTTAAAGTTATTCATTAAATGGCAACAGTGAATGACCAATTTTCGAAGAAAATCATCTTCAGTGATGAGGCACATTTTCACCTTAGTGGATGCGTCAATAAGCAGAATTGCCGCATTTAGGCGAATGATAATCCAAGACTGGTTACCGAAAAACCAATGCACCCACAAAGAGTGACTGTTTGGTGCGGTTTATGAGCTGGCGGCATCATTGGGCCGTATTTTTTTCGAAAATGATGCCGATCAGGCAGTTATTGTGAATAGTGTTCGCTATCGTGAGATGATAAGGAACTTTTTATGGCCCGAATTGGAAGATATGGATGTGGACGATATCTCGTTTCAACAGGACGGTGCCACTTGTCACACAGCTAACGAAAAAATGGCTCTTTTGCGCGAAAAATTTGATGGCCGAATAATCTCACGTCGCGGCGAGGTCAATTGGCCGCCAAGATCGAGTGATTTGACTTTGTTGGACTTCTTTCTTTGGTGTTATTTAAAAAAAAGGTGTACGTTGATAAATCAGCAACAATTCAAGAGCTAAAGGATAAGATAATTCGGCACATTAACGGCATAGAACCTCAACTATGCCTCAGCGTCATCGAAAATGTGGCCCATCTGATGGAGGTGTGCCGGTGGTAGCCATTTGGCCGATATTTTGTCGTATAGAACCATACCAATATTATCATAATAAAGAAAAATGACAATAATTTCCTAAAAAAATTGTATTTTATTCAAAATCAACACCGGCCTTTGAAACTTAACCATTCTTTATATCATAAAATAAATTATTTAATACCACTAAATTCCAAATCAAAACTTGAAATTTTACCAGCAAGTTGAATTTAGTGAGTGGAAGAATACTGTGAAAGAATAGCGAAGAAGAATACCAAGCACGTTAAATAACTTTTTATTCTTCTTCTTCTTAGCGTCACAGTTCTTGGTGAACCATCGATCTCGATTTTCAGCCACTTGCCTCCAAAATTGCACGCGCATTTTGCTAAAATCAGCTTTCACATCTTTTAGCCACCTTTTCCTTGGTCGTCCTCTTTTTCTTTCTCCAATTGGGCGGAGATCTAAGTGCCTTTCTCGTTGATCGCTCCCTTGGCATTCTAAAATTGTATTACCGTTTCATACTTTAAATTAGAATTTTCGGAAAAAAGTCGGGTGGGCAGCATAATAGCGCATTGAATTTTGGTATAATAAAAGAGGTATCTACTTTTCAGCTGGCTCAAAAATTGCTTTGATTTTTGACAATTTGTTTTTGCTTAGTTTTGATGGCTGTGCTAGTTATTTTCAGCCATAGAAAAAACTTTGAACAATCGTTACGTAGAGAAAATGCCACAAGCAATATTCTAAGATTGGATCCGGTTAAAGCTAAAGTATGAAATTTTGATGAGTTTTTTTTTTTTGAATTTTTTTTTTAATTTGCGCATAAAAATTAAAACTTGATCTCAATTAAAAATTTTTTTTTTAATTTGCGCTAAAAAAATATAAAAATTAAATGAATATTTTCTATCTTTTTTAATTTACGCAAAAAAAGAATTTAGTTTTAATGAATACTTTGATGAACATTTTTTGAATTAATTTGCGCTAAACAAAATTTCATGAATATTTTTGTTTTAATTTGTACAAAGAAATTATTAAATTTTGATAGACATTTTTTTTCCAAAGAAAAAAAAGATGAGTGAAGGATTTTTATCTTTGGTTTAAATTAAAAGAATAGTTTTTTAATTCTATAAAACAAAAATTAAATTTTGAATTTTTTTGTTAATTTACGCACACAAAAATATGAAGTTTTGATGAACATTTTTTGAATCTTTTTTTAATTTGCCCGAAACAAAGAAGAAATTTGAATATACCTATGTTTTCATCTCTTTTTAATTTTCGCAAAAAACAAAATAATTTTAATGAATATTTTTTTTTTTAATTCGCACAAAGAAAATATTAAATTTTGATAGAAATTTAAAAAAACAAAAAACAAAGATGAGAGAGGGTTTTCCATCTTTGGTTTAATTCAAAGAATAGTTTTTTAATTCTCTTAAAAAAAAATTAAATTTTGAATTTTTTTGTTGACTTACGCACACAAAAAAAAAGAAGTTTAGATGAAAAGTTTTTCAATCTTTTTTTAATTTGCCCATAACAAAAAAGAAATTTGAATCTATATGTTTTCATCTCTTTTTAATTTTCGCAAAACAAAAAAATAATTTTAATGAATATTTTTTTTTTAATTCGCACAAAGAAAATATTAAATTTTGATGAAAGCTTTTAAATTTTTTGTTTAATTTCTGCATGAAATATATGATATTTTGGTGTATATTAAACAATTTCTTATTGTTTCATTTTGATAGTTTTAAATTTTGAATTTATATAAAATTTGTTTTTTTAATTTACGGGAAAAAAAAACTGTGAAGCTCTGAAGAATATGGTTTGAATTTTGTTGCATTTTTCTTTAATTTGCGCAGAAAAATATGAAATCTTTATGAAATTTTTTTAATTTGCCCAATATTTTTTCGAATATTTGTTTACCTTTTTTATTATATCACAAAAAAAAAATGAAATTTTGAAGAATATTTTTTGTTTTAATTTGCACAAAGAAAATATTAAATTTTGATGAAAATTTTGTCAATTATTTATTTTTTGATTTCTGCGCAAAATATATGAAATTTTGATACATATAATTAAACACTTTTTTTCTTTTTAGAGTTTGAAATTTGAATTTACATGGTTTCGCACGACGTAGAAACTTTCATTAAAAATTTTTTTTTAAATTTAATAATAAAATAAATAAATTGGCAAAAAGTTTGAATAATCTTTTTACTATAGTTATTAAATACACTGCGTACAAAATTTAAAAGTATACCTTATGAGGATTTTGAAGGCAAATTTGGAGCAAATGATTAGCATAAAATGACTTATTAAAATAAGTTTTTCAGGGCAAATGGCATTTTAGCTTGCCGTATTGGTGAAACAAAAAAGTTCCTCATAAAAAATACCTGCCGTTCGGAATCGGCTTGAAACTGTAGGCCCCTCCACTTGTGGAGCAAGACGCACGTCACAAATAGGTGGAGGAGGTCGGCCAAACACCCAAAAAGGGTGTACGCGCCAATTATATTTATATATATATGGGGCATTCTTCGCCAACCGGACACCCCCATCTGCCCAGAACAGTTTTTATAAAAAAAATTTTTCCCTATGCCGAAATAAAAGCTTATGTCATGTACTTTAATTTGTCATGTGGCACTTTTTAAATATTCAAGATGGACCTACTTTTCTAAAGGGATTGATGCATCGATCTCTTCTCGATTTTCCCGACATTTTTTAGGCGATAATAGTTCTGAAAAGATTTATTTTTAATAGTTTATTCGTTTAGACTTTTCTATAATTTGTTCAAATTATTTCTGTACCGTTTGACATGTGAAATACATCAAGAACTAGTGCTGTTAATGAAACAGTCGAACGTTGCACCAGAATCTCTCTCTCTACTTTTCTTAACAAACTACTTCATTTTTTTT
>JAYXIM010017745.1:0-35416 GCA_037575425.1 Anastrepha fraterculus
GTGGATTTCGTTCTAGTCGAACTTTCACTTTCCGAACCATTTCTGGCGTTGTTGCGGTTTTTTTGGTCCACCTCCATAGCGTTTTGCAATACTACCAGTATCATTGTACCGTTTTATAGTGCGGTACACAAACATTTTATTCACTTTGAGGTGACTGAGCTCACGAACAATGGCTGGTTGTGATTTCCCTGCCAAATATAACGTAACCACACTATTACGTTTGAATTCCATCACAGAAAAAAAAATTCAACAAACTTGAGACTCAAATGCTTTTGATGGCTTATAAGCAATATATTTAACTGTCATTAGAACAATTTTGACGTTGATGTCATGAGCTGTTTTACAGATACAAGCAGTGTGAAGTTGGTAGCACTTCACATTGTTCACCCTGTATATTGTTCTTCAGAATCTCCCACAAAAAAAAATAAGTAAAAAATAAAGTTTTTCATTTTCAGAAAGAAAATATAAAAAATGGGATGCCCTCCTGCGTTCTCGAAAACTGGACACATTTAGATTCTTCTTTCTAATTATAAAGCAATATGAACAAAAAAAAAAAAAAATGATAATAATAAAGAATATAAATAAGAAAATAAAATAAGAAAGAAACAAATTTATTTCTTCACTTCAGCACAAAACAAAAGGCAACAAAAATTGCCTATTGATAAAAGGACATAGAGACAAATCACTACTAAAATGTGGTTTTTTACATTACTCGGCCATCAGAGAACCACTGTCATCACTTATGCATATAAGGTAGTGCAAAATTAATCACCCTTTTGGAAAATTTAAAATTTTTGCAAATGTTGTCGTACGCAAGTCATATTTGACACTTGTGAACTAAACAGCTGCAGTTCACAAACGGCATGCAACACATAAAGATCAAAGTAGAGATTATCATCACACAAAATAATTTTTTTATATAATAAAAGAGTAAATAGGTAGGCGAAAATATTTAAGTACCAGTCTGGCACTCCCCAAGCGCCATTTTGATGCTAAAATGAGACCTCTAACAGGAAGATATCTACAGCCAGCCAGAGCTTAGAGATATAATGGAGAAGATTGCTGGGACTTAGTTAGCGCACTGCCCCAGATTGTCGAAGAAAGAAGCATCCAGTGACCTTAATAAAGACATTTAGGAGGAAGTGCTCAGCAACCTCCTTACAGCTCCCCCCACAGGTCCCCAAAGCTTCTTCAATGGACATTAGATGGTTGGCCTATTTTTTCTGCGTGTACCCATTGTCCAATGACTGCTAAACAGAGTAACGAGTTTCAAAAGTGAATGTCGACAATACCCTAGAACTTTCTGCTTCTTGCGTTTATTTACTGGGGCCAAAAGGTTTTCGAAATAGCGCACGAAGAAATGGAGCTCCATCTGTCATGCGCTTTCCTCAGAAATATGTTACAAAATTCCCCCTTTTAACAAGAGTCCAGGGAGGGTCAATGTCTGGGAGGGAGAAAACCTCTGAGACCAATTCAGACGATGCCTTCCTGGCAAGTTCATAAGCAACTTCATTTCTCTTTATGTTCCTATGTCCTGGAACACAGATCGGCGAAATGTAACCTGCACTTCCAAGATATTTGGTCTCCTCCTTACAGCAGTTGATCAGTTTGGGTCTGCATCATGGCGTCGTCAGTGCCTTGATTGCAGCTTGACTATCGGAAAAAAGTTAATATCTCCCTATCTCTATCGCAAAGACTTCTCACTGAAAATTACTAGCAGTACTCGGCAGTTTAAAGGAATTAGACAATTTGGCTTATCTGAAGAAAACCTTTACTCCGACTCCCGGATGGGACTATCTTGGAACTGTCAGTGACGACAAACTACATTCATTCCCATGACAGCCGTTTGTACGTTACCGGTATGACTCGGGTTTTTGTCGACAGAGGGGTGCCGTCCCAGTAAACTAGCCCTGTCTAGTTTACCGTTCAAACTCCAGTTTGCAGATAAAGGAATCAATTGATAAAAGAGTTATTGAAAAACAAAATTCTATGATTAATTTGAACTCAGATATGTTTTCTTATTTCTTTGAAAAGCTGAAAAAATTTTGTTCCCGTATTTTTATCCTAATGAATAAAAAACAAGTATAAAAATAATAAAACTAACCGAAAGTATTTCTTATGAGATGCCTCACATATAAAAAAAAATTAGCACGGAAAAAATCTCAGAACTATGTTTTTTTCAAAATGTTGAGTAACTATGGAAATCATTCAGAAACTATGAACCTATGTGGTCTATAGAAATCAGTATATTTTTAAGTGCGACATTTTGACGTGATAACGTCTTATAATTCGATTTAGCCGGCTGCACGCACGAAAAAATGTGTCGTTACCTTGCTCATTTGTCGTTACCTTGCTCATTTGTCGTTACCTTGCTCATTGTCGTTACCTTGAATGAACTGCAAGCGAATGCGCGGAACGAACGACAAAGCAAACGAAAGGCAACGTTCGACATCTGGCTCTGTCCTACTTGAGTGAGCATATATATGTATGTATATGTATGTATAGGGTGTTTTTTTTAGAGGTTAAGTTTTCAAGATGAAATAAAACGTATATAATTTAATGTTATGGCCAAGAATTTAGCTTTATTATAAAGATAAGGGTTTGCCATTATGTTTTAAAAATGATACCCATTCAACCAAAAGTGAGCTTCATCGCTGAACAAAATTTTCTTCGATGCGTCGCGCGAACCGAACCATTATTTTCGTAAAAAATTTGCACGATTTGCAAACGTTGTTCAGGTGTAAGTCTATTCATTATGAAATGGCAAACCAAACTGAGCATAAATCAAGTGACAGCTGTCAAAAAGACCATCTACGAAAAAAGTAGTGCCAACTTGAAAACCTAACCTCTAAAAAAACACCCTATATATCAGTACGCTTTGAACAATCCATGTGTGGCATTAGCTTTCTACATAAGTTTCTTTGATGTGGCCCTATGTGCACACTATCAAAGGAAAACCAGCACTTGTGTGGTGGTAAAAAATGTTTTTCCATCACAATTCAACCACTACTCCATTTCGTGCTAAACTATTTCCAAAAACCTGCTGAAAAATGAGTTCTTAACTTGAATATTCGGCAAAATCTTTTCCAAAATAAAATAAAAATTCATATTAAAAAAACTCAAAATAAAAGCGAATTTTTCAGAGCTAATTAAAAAAAAAATAGTATACGCCATGACGTCAGTAATAAAACGTATATAAACTACATCTCTGTACTTAAAGTCTATGCAGCAATATTCAAAATATTTTTATTTATTTTTTATGTCTGGCATTCCATCAAAAACTATGCACATTTTTCCAACTCAGCGATTCAGTGAAAATTGAGGGAAAATTCAAATGCGGAATTTAGTGGAAGTAGACAGACTTAAGTGCATATGTATATGTAAATATGTACGTACACACACATACTTGTATATGTATTTATGCGCAAATATTTGCCTGTTTGTGTGTACGTGCGTGAGAAGGCATTTCTGCTCACTTATATTTGCCGTCGCTACCGACCCACATTTACCCATATTCCCGTATACCTTCAAACCACAAACACGAAGCTGATGTGCAGTCAACAACATCGTTGCATTTTTTGTTATTGTATGCATGGCTGCACAAACTTTGGCTTCCTCTACCTGGAAGGATATGCAGTATCTTTTTGCGTTTGCTTTTTTATTTTTCTGTATTTTTTCTTATAATTTTTTCCAACAACTACCCAACTTATACTATTTTACCTGGTGAATGCCATTTTGTTGTTGTGTTCACTCTTCTCCTTACCTCATCCCTGTGTTTGCTCTCTTCACTCAATTTCGTTTATTTTAAAAGTTCTTGTTCTTGTCATTATTGTCACTGCTAATGCTCATATTTACTTGGTTTATTTGCTGTTGCTTATGGAGAAATTTTTGTTGTTTTTTGCCTTATACCTTCTTGTTGTTTAAACTGTGTTGGTTGCATGCAACATACCTAACATTATTTGCATTTTCCAGGTAGACGTTGAGCAAAAAGCTATTGCAAGTTTTCTCTGCTTAAACTTCTTAGTGGTGCAACAGTATTATTTTGGTGGAAGTTTTCGAGGTCGACAAAGAAAGGAAGGAAGTAAAGTGGTGCAGTGTAATAAGAAATGTCTTGTGAATATTATTTTTTCGTAATATTGGCAAAATAAAAAAAATATTTAAATTTTAAGAAAATCTGCTCTTATATGAAATATAGTAGAAACTTAGACTTGCTGACTTCGAGCTTTCCGAAGGTGCCGCTGGTGCTAAAGGACCTTGAGCTCATAACCTGCTTCTTGAGTGATTAGCGGGTAAGGTATGATATGGTTGCGGAAATCGGAGGGCATGAAATGTATTATAGTAGGTACCGTATCAACTATATTTTCCGTCTGCAATACCGTCCCACATATGAAAGATTCCATGTCAAGTGCGAACACTTTATAAATGTTGAGAAACAGTTTCGGTAATGATACTCTAAAGAAAACAGCTGTTTACGATTGGCAAGAATGCTTCAGAAAACATGGTGAGTCCATCGGAAATAGCGAACGCAGTGGCAAGCCATCGACGTCAAAAACTGATGAAAACATGAATAAAGTGAAAGAAAAGTCCCGTATCCGGCAATTAACCATCAGATCGTGAGAGATTTAGCAAAGGACTTGCACATTGCTTATGGATCCGTGCAGGGCATTGCAGTTAATGATTTGGGTGTGCGCCGTGTTGCTGCAAAAGTTGGTCCCGAAGCACCTGAATTTCATTATTTCCAAGGCTGAATCCGACCCAAAAATAATTAAACACATCATTGCTGGAGACCAGACATAAGATTATGAGTACAACACGAAACCCAGTCTTCAGGCAAGTGAGTGGAGAGCTCCGAATGAACCAAACCAAAAAAACCCTTCTTGTTTTCAGTTAAAACAGAAAGCGATGTCACAGCTTTTATGGATTATAACGGTATTGTACACAATGAATTTTGACCAGAAAGTAATCCAGCTAGTAGGGATTACTATTTATTTGGGCGCTATGAGACGTTTACGTGACGCAATTCAGCAATTCGCCAAAAATGGGAAAACAACACGTAGCTTTTGGATTATGATAGCGCACCATCGTACAGTGCCATAATTATCCTCGACTTTTTAATCAAGCACGAAACGAATAGCACTCAACAGCTATCAAGTTCACCTGATATAGGACCGAGCGATTTTTTTCTTTTTGCTCGTGTCAACAACCACTTCGAGGAATGGTTTTTAACAGCCAAAAGAAAGTAATGGAATATATTTTTGAGAATGTGTACGATGCTAGGTAGGTAGGTAGATTGGATGGCAAGAGTACCCCGGGTATACTTCAAGCAGCACTTAGGTGCCGTTTTGATCTGCGAAAAAATTTAGAGCAGAGAAAACCGTTTACAGCCATCCATTGCTGTTGATGTAGTGGAGGAGAGAAAAGGGATCTAGGCTGGAGAATTTCTTTAAGTAAACCCCAGAAGGCACGCTTAGGAATCTCAAGCGCCTAACTGCCAGAGCCGGACATTTGCTCCACAGTCTCTTTCTCTGCAGGATCCCCACAGCTTCTGCAATAGGGGTTGTACGGAACTCCAAGCTTCTCCGCATGAGTGCCGATCACCCAGTGATCAGTGGACACCGCAATGAATTTGGAAATTGAATGGCGGAGGATTCCTATCACCTTAAGCGTTCTGTTTATATCGAATTGAGGCCTTAGTGTTTTCGAAATAGCACACGATGAGACAGACCTCCATCTGTATTGCGCTTTTTTTAGAAATAAATTGTGTAGTTTTCCTTTACCAACGATCAAGGGGACAGCGATGTCTTACAAGGGACAAGAGAAACCGGTTCTGTCGACCCCTTCCTGGCTAGCTCGTTGACAATTTCATTTCCCTCTATATTCCTTTGCTCAGGAACCCAGATAAGTGTAATGTTTCCTGCACGTTCGAGACGTTTGAGTTTCTTTTTTCAGAAGTTGAGGAATTTAGAGCTGCACCATGGCGTCGTCAGTGCATTGATTGCAGCTGGACTATCGAAACAAATATTTATGTCTCCCTCCCAATAGCGATCCCCAGGCATTTTGCATGCTTGCAGGAGACCTCTGCTTGAAAAACGCTGCTCGTTTGCGGCACTTTAAAGGAGGCCAAAATGCTAGCTGATTTAGAGAAAACCCCCTCCCACTCCAGATTCCATCTTGGATCCGTCAGTGAAAACAGAGGTACCTATGTGCGTGCCGACTCTCCCCTCTTTCCAATTTTGTCTGCTCGGAAATATAGTCCAAGCACAATCCTAAAAACACAGTTCGCGGATGGAGAGATCAGTGCGAAATACAGAGAAGGAAGGGGAAATCTGCTTCAAGATGCTACTATGTCCTACAGGAAATTGTCTTCAGAGGTCAACTTCCTTCAACCTAATAGCGCTCTGAGCAGCAATGGATTTAACTTGCAGATCCACAGGAAGTAAGTGCAGAATGATGTTGAGGGCAGCAGTGGGACATGTTCCACAAGCACCAGTGATGCCCACACTAGCAGTTCTCTGCACTTTCTTTAGCTTAATGGTATTGTAGCCCTTCTAAAGAGCTACTCACTAAACTAGGCAACCATATGTCAAGATTGGCTAAACCACTAAGATGTACATCCAAAGTACGACACGGCGTTTGAGACCCCATTATTTGCAGTACATAGATTTACAGGCATAGAAGGTTAAACTGGCCATCTTAACTCGATTTTCTATGTGCAGTTTCCAGTGGAGCTTGGGGTCAAGTATTACACCAAGTACTTGACTTCCGATGATAGTGCAACGCACTGGTTGTTTAGTCTTGGAAGCCTAAAAGTTGGAGGCTTGCATTTCCTAGTGAATAGCATCCACTCCGTTTTGTCACAGTTGACTCGGAGACCCATGGGCAACTACTGAGTAGCCAGTGCACCTTCCAAAATTTCACCCATTACTGCTGGCAAGGGTCCTGAGACCTTTAGGACCAAGTCATCGGCATATGCTACCACCTTTACCCCAGCCATGTTTAAGCGAGTTAAAGCTTCATCAATAGCTACTAGCCAAAGGAAAGGCGAGAGGACGCCGGCCTGCGGTGTGCTTCTATATTCGAACATGCTGATTCTAGCCCTTCAGCCACAGCATTTATTTCCCTACCACCAAGCAGGAACGAGATCCAGAGGTAGATAGGTTTTTCTACCCCTAGCCTCCTTAGAGCAGTGACAATCGACTCAGCCGTAATAGTATTAAAGGCGGCCTCTATGTATACAAAGGCCGCTAAAGTGAATTGTTTTCCCTTAAGAGATTTTTCTACAGTCCCTACTACCTCATGTAAGGCTGTCTCGGTAGATTTCTCTTTAAGGTCAGGTATTTGGTACGCACAAAATTTCATTATTTTTTATAATTTGAAATGTAAAAAATTGAATAGATTTTAAGTTCAGTAAACGTAGTGAATCTTCAAGGCTAGCACAGAAAATTTACTTGTAGCAGAAAAATGAGAAATAAGTTTTAAAAGATATTTTCCAGAGTAAATAAAATTTTTTTGAAATTTAGGAGAAAAAATATTTTTTTGTTTTTCATCAATTCGATATTCCTATTTTATTGAACGTTCAAAATAGGTAAAACCAATTTTTAAAGCTTTCAATGCATATCGGAAGAGTATTTTAAATCGTGAAAGGACGTCTTACACGATGGTGGTACAAAGTGGCGCAAAATTAGTCATCCAATTAGTTTTTGATTAAATAAAGAAATATATTTTGAGTGATGGGAGTCTCTATTTGGAACTCTACACTTCCCATTGCTAATCTAAATCGTAGGAGGCGGCGTTTTAAACGATATTGGTACAAGGCGGCGCAAAATTAATCATCCAATTGTTTTCTGAAGAACTTTTTTGCTAAATAAAACAAAATGATTTTGAGTGATGGAAGCTTTTATTTTGACCTAACGTACTACGCCACTTGCAGAAACTGGAAAAAATCTTCGTATGTGGTGATTAATTTTTGCGCCACTTTGTAAGAGATTCTTACTTTCATGCAATTAGGTCGCCAATATCGCATTTGTAATGAATTTAGACTACTTTTATGCAGAGCCATCTCGAGAAATGTGAAGCTTAAAAATTTAACATTTAAGTCTAAATTGCAGAGATCGAGCCCCAAATGTGCCTAAATGTCATTGAAAATTTCACCTGACCTCTGTAAGCATGCACGCAGAACAAATTCTGAAAATTATTGTATATTATTCGTAAATTTTGGGCACTTTGTTGCTGTGTACGCCCTTGTCAATAAAATATATTTTCATTCTAAATTTATTAAGAAAAGTCGAACTTGGAAAACCTCTAAATTATCGCAAAACAAATTGCATGCCAGCGATACAAGTTTCAGCATAGTCTAAGAACTTTCTAAGGTATGTATATATTTTGGTTACACGGTTTGCTTAGCTTAGCTACTTTTCATCGATCTTTATCAAGTACAGGTTTCTCCCTCAATTGAGGGTTGTGAACAGCCTTTTCTGCTAATTGGTGGCAGATCGCCAAGGTCATTCCCACGACAATCGGTTTTACATTACCGGACTTACACCCGGCCAAGGACAGCCCCTCCAGCAGCATTCGCCGCACATGCATGGTACAACAACAATCCCCACCACTTCAGTGACCTACCCATTCGCATAGTTGTTCGTCATGTAAATAGTAAAATCCTTTAAAAATGTTTCTTTCTCTTTATTTTTATTTTCTTTGAACAAAATATTAGTACCAATTTTTTAACATCTTCCCTACTTGTTGTGTTCCAGCTTATTCCGCTCATTACTTTGACCCACTTCTTTGTCAAAGTTACGCCTTCCTAACCTACTTTTCAGTAACTTTTGCCTTTTGCAGCTAATTCTATAGCTACATAAAATATTTTACCAACTTTTCATGACATCGTCGTGCACATGCGTACCTTAATAATGTTTCAAAACTTTGATATACACAATAATCGCATATAAGTAAATGAGTAGGAATGGCCTTTGTGCTTATGCAGATGCAAACGATGCCATTGAGCATAAAATTCTTGCTGTACTTTCCTGGATACAGTTAAGCACATTCAATTCCGAACCATTCGTTCAAAAGTGTTTGGGAAAATATTCTTTTCCAGATAAGACAAAATTCTGATAGAAAAAAATATAATACCAAGCCATCAATTTGGATTTAGACGATGGCATTCAATTGTGCAACAAGTCCACAGAGTTATAAATAAAATACTAGATGATATGGATAATAAAAGGTTCTCCATAGCTGTCTACCTAGATATTGCAAAAGCTTTTGACAGGGTGTGGCATAAAGGACTACTGCACAAGCTAAGCGAAATATTACCACGGAATCTCTTCACCCTCTTTTAAAGTTACCTGGAAAAACGACATTATTTGTATACAGTTTGAAGACGAATGCATGATGCAAGTAATAGCATGAAGCAAATAACGGCAGGTTTACTCCAAGGTGGTGTCCTAGGCCCCCTACTGTACCTTATATTTACAGCAGATATACCGATCCCAACAAGGAAAAATTGCATAATAGCCACATTTGCGGATGACACGGTTTTAATGGCATCAGATAAAATAGAAAAAAAAGCTACTGACATTATTCAACAAACAATAAATGACACTGTATCATGGCTCGATAATTGGGGAATAGAAGTCATCAAAGATAAAATGGTACAAATAATTTATACAAATAGAAAGCCTAATAAACACAAACTAACAATAAAAAACAATGAAATAAAAATCCTTCCTAGTGCAAAGCACCTTGGCATAACTATAGGTGAAAAATCAAATTGGAAACGATGAAAACAAGCGAAATGAAATCAAAAACAAGTTCAGACAAATATTGGCTGTTGGCTAAAAATTCAAAACTAAGCCTTAACAACAAAGTAGTGATATAGTATAAATCTATAATCTCACGCATTTGGAAATGTGGGATAGAAATCTGGGGCATAGCAAAAAAATCGAATATCAAAAGAATTCAAAGGACCCAATCTAAAATACTTCGAACAATAACAAAAGCAGGCTGGTATATACCAAACGACGTGATCCACAGCAATCTCAATATCGACACAATAGACGATACAATTAGAAAATACAGCATCAGCACATACAACGACTAACAAATCATCAAAATGAACAAATGCGCAAACTAACCACAATCGGAGGAAGCGGGAAAACGAAGATTAAAACGATTAACTCCAACAGAACTCACAATTTAACAAAACAAGAAAGAAAAAGTAATTAATAATAATAATAATAATTATAACACTTAGAAAATAATATAATGTAGCATAATCTGAAGCAAAATTGAATGTTTATCTAGCATTGGTTAGAGAACAAAGAATTCCAATACTACTTTAAAAAGAATTACTTACTGTTTAAATTTAACAGATTGTAATTTAAAAAGGAAATAAAAAGAATTTTTTTTGACGCTACCGTAGAAATTACATGGAATCAATTTAGTTATTATTATGCGGTTAGTTATGTAATGTGGTGAGGAATAACTGACAAGCTAATTTTTTTTTTTTCAATTTTGACTTGGCCATTTTAACTAAATCAGTCGTCTCTGTACTTTTTGACAACCGGATAAATCTTTCTTCCCACAACCTGTTCGAATTTCAGCACCGGCTACTGTACACAACAAAGCAGGTACAGGAACTTTGATTACATTACATTTCCTGTTCCGCCGACATTTACGCAATTTTCTTTTTCATATTTTGCCTCTGCCATTTCAAATTTTCAAGGTTGACTTTTAGCGGCCAAGTACTAATACCTCTACATAATAATATGTACACACATACATACGTACGTACAAAAAAAGGTATGATCCTTGAATATGGCTTCCAAACTTTTGCCATTTTATCAGTTACAGATTGTGCTTATGTTTCTTTTCAGCTTTTATGCAAATACAAATGTAAAACTCGGAAAAACTTATCTGCAAACATTTCGTCGAGAATGGCCTTGTGGTACAAATATTTTGGAACATATTAGCTGAGCAGCGTTAAAATTGCAGCAGGGGTGAAACTTTTTGAATATATTTTGCATACAATTTTTCAGTTGTTCGATTTTTAATATTAACGTGGCACGTGGCTGGTATTTTTGAAAGTGTGCTCGAAGTTTTTTATATGCTGCACAAATAGACACCAGCACGCACACCTACATATGTATGTACACATTAGGACAGATCAGGCTTTTTTTGACATCGTTTCTAACATATTCGGATTCTACATAAAATTATAAGAAAAATGTTCAGTTAGAGCATAGCTATGAAGACCATTTTGAGCGGCCGTGATTTCAAATGAAGCAATCTTTAGTTAGTAGGAAGTTAATCTGAAGATTTATGCAAGGTGGTGCAAAATAAATCACCTTATCGGAAGATGTATAATTTTTGTAAATGGCGCCGTATGTAATCATATTTGATACTACTGAACTAGACGGCTGCAGTATACCAGTAGGCAAGCAATGGAGCGCGAAAAGAACTCGAATACTCAAAATATATTCTTTTTAATTTAATAAAAACTCTAGAACTTTTACTCGACACTCATTTTTCAGGCTGCCCAGACATTACTGGGCAGGACATGGAAGACACGGTACTCTGTCGTGAAGTCAGAATAGACGCTATACCTGAGGATTGGCTCTTATGGGCAATTAAAAGTTTCAAACCTTTTAAATCACCGGGTCCAGATGGTATTTACCCAGTGGAACTGCAAAAGGCCGCCGGATATCTAGCCCACTGGCTACTAGCAATCTTCAAAGGTTGCTTTCTTTACAGTCATATACCTCTTAAGTGGAGACAAGTCAAAATTGTTTTCATTCCAAAAGCTGGTAGAAACTCACATATCCATTCAAAAGACTTAAGACCGATATCTATTTCTTCCTTCCTATTGAAAACTTTAGAGAGGTTGATAGAATTTCACTTAAGTCTAACTAACCAATTACTGCAGCACTCAATAATCTTGGGGTAGAACCGGGCTTGGTAGGCTTCATTGGTAAAATGCTAAAAAGCAGAATCATTGAAGCGAAACTAGGAGAATCGGTGCTCAGGAGATTGGTAAGTAGGGGTACCACGCAAGGCGGAGTCCGCTCACCGTTTTTATGGAACACAGTTGTAAATAAACTTCTGATAATACTGGAATCGGTGGGCTGTAAGGGGATAGCTTACACCGATGATGTTGTTATTGCTGTGTCTGATAAATTTGTATCTACCTACATTAAGAGACCTAATACAAAATGCTGTAGATATACTTTCTAGGTGGGCAGAAAAGTGTGGTCTAGGAGTCAACCCAGACAAAACACAACTCATATTGTTTACTAGGAAACACAGAATCCCTCAGCTACGTCCAATTATGCTCAAAGGCGAAGCTCTTGTGATTTCGGAATAAACCAAGTACTTGGGACCAAACATAGATAGGAAACTGACTTGGAAGTCAAACATCTTAGAAAGAGTCAGAAAAGCGAACCTAGCTTTTTATGCCTGTAAGAGAGCTTTAGGTAAGATCTGGGGAATTTAACCTAAGGTTGCTCATTGGCTTTACACTGCTGTCGTCAGACCCATTCTTCTATATGGAAATGTTGTCTGGTGGTGTGCTATGCAGAAAAAAACCTATTCTAATTTATTGAATAAGGTGCAGAGATCAGCGGAATTAGCAATATGTGATGTCATGAAAACCACGCCATCCATGTATTTGGACATCATGCTACATCTGCCACCCCTAGATCTCTTCTGCAAATACTCAACGGCCTGTTCCGCTTAAGGCTCAAAGCGAGTTCACAATGGAGGATTGTCACACATGGGCATACAACCATTTTAAACTCCTACACGGATATACCCTTCTAGACTGGAATGGCTTGAAGAAGATCCAACACCCAACACACCCGTTAAGATCTACACGGACGGATCTAAAATGGACACCGGTGTAGGATCAGGGTTGTTTTGCGAAGAGCTTTCTATTAGTGAATCCTTTAAACTACCGGATCGTTGTAGTGTTTTTCAAGCGGAACTAAACGCTATTCATGAAGCCTTGAAATGGTTTAAGATAAACAGAATTTCATCAACGGATATCTGCATTCTATCGGACAGCCAAGCTGCTCTAAGAGCCCTAGATGCATTCCAAACAACATCAAGGAGTGTCTTAAGTTGTCGCCAATCTCTAAATGAGATGGCCAAGCAATATCGTAAAATCTTATGCTGGGTTCCAGGCCACAGACATATACCAGAGAACTGTAAGGCGGACCAACTTGCAAGAGAAGGTTCCTGTATGCCAGACATAAGTAATTTTATGGAGATACCTCTCGCAACTTGTAAGCTTCTCATTAAGGACGCACTAATCAGTTCTGCAAATCAAAGATGGATTAGCGTTAACGCCTGTAAAATTGCTAGGCCAACATGGCCAAGGCTAAATTTACGTCTATCCAAGAGTATTATAAAACTGAGTAGACTTCAAATCAGGACATTAGTAGGGGCCCTCACAGGACATTGTCTCATAGGAAATAATGCAAGGAGATTAGGCGTTTACACGCATGATTTTTGTCGTAGCTGCAGAAATGAGGAGGAGTTGGAAACAATTCAACACCTGTTTTGCACATGCCCAGCTCTAGCCAGAAGTAGGAATCGATTTTTAAAATCCTACTTCTTAACGAATAAAGATAATCTATACACTTTAGGTATTAACAACCTTTTACGCTTTAGCTCAAAGGCGCAGGATGGTTCAATCTGGGAAGGGCAATGTAGCCCAGCCTCTGCGGCTCACTAACGGACCCATTTCGTGGTCTAAGTGGCATCGTTGTCTCTATGTGCGATGCGGCTGCCAAACCTAACCTAACCTAACCTATTTAATAAAAAAAGTTATTTGGCAACAAAATTGGGTGATTAATTTTGCGCCACTTCTTTAATACAAACTTGTACTCAAGAATATTCGGCGCAAAGAATTTATTTTGATATCCATTTTTTATCTCACCATCATCACTGGCGTGACGGTCCGGGTTGAAACTTGGCCTCTCTCAATAACTTCGACCAAGAATTTCGCTCCTTTGCAGACATCCTCCAGTTTTTCAGTCCAAAGCTCTTCGCATTGTCACTAACTGTATCAATACAGGTTTTCCTTGGGCAATCTCTTTTATAAGGCACATACAGCTATGGCGGACTATTGGTGATCTGTTTTGCAATTTAGTTTTTCAGTTAGCCATTCATAGTTTTAACGTAGGCGATAGTTGTCGTAATCTATTCTCACCGGTCCAAAAATGTGTAGAATATGTTTATTTTTCTTCATCCGGCTTACGTCTCTCCCAAATCTCAGAAGCATAAGCACCGCAAGGTCGAATTATTGTTCTGTAGAGTTTCAGCTTTGTTCGCTGAGAAAGAAACGAAGAACCCAGCGTCATGTATAGCGATAAGAAGACTACGTGTCCCGCAGGAGCCTCGGACTCCCTTCTTCTTTGGGTGATGCGTCCGCATTTGGGTGTCAGGTCGCAGAAACATGGCAGGAAACTGTATATCAGATAAACTTGCCAGAAAAGGTACAACCCAAACTACTCAATCGGATGAAGCGTTGATACCCATCTCTATAGGCACTTGTAAATTACTGATAGATAGAGAAACTATCATAATGCAAAACTTAATAACATGTGAATTAAGCAAATTGTCGTTGCCGAAACTCAACAGTGGTCATTGTAGGTAGGTAGGTAAAATGGCAAGAGTACCCCAGGCACACTTCAAGTAGCACTTACGTGCCATCTAAAAGATTTAGGAAAGAGAAAAACCGTCTACAGTCATCCAGCGCTGTTGATGTAGTGAAGGAGAGAAAAGGGATCTAGGCTGGAGAATTTCATCAAGTCATTCCCAAAGGACACGCTAAAGAATATGAAGCGCCAATGCCGCATGAGTACCGCAATGAGTATAGAAATTGAATGGCGGCGATTCGTATCACCAACAGAACGCTTATGTTTCTATCGTATTGAGGCCACAGTGTTTTAGAAATAGCACACGATGAGACAGACTTCCATTGCGCTTTTTTAGAAAGAAATTGTGTACTGTCCCTTTAACAACGGTCACGGGGACACCGATGTCTGAGAAGGGGTCAGCTGAAACCGGTTCTGTCGACCCCTTCCTGGCAAGCTCATCAGACTCCATCTTTGGATCCGTCAGTGAAAACAGAGATATCTATATGCGTACCGACTCTGCCCTCTTTCCAATCTTGCCTGCTCGGAAAGATAGCCCTATAATGCTATAATGTAGTAGAGGAGGAAACTACTAGAAAAGAGGATTAACTAGAAAAAGACGTAAAGTAGTGTATTTCTAACGGATGTAGCGGATATAGCGCATCTTAAACTAACTAAGTTAAGCTTGTTTATAAAAGTCACAGGATGGTTTAAAAGGTATCCCATAGTTTTAGGAAAAAGTTTCAGTGGTATCACAACTTACCTACGACAAGTCTAGGTTTGCCATATTGGCTACTACCAGACTTACCTACCTGCTTACCTTTATCCACAGAGGTGATAGGTCCAAGATATTTTAACGATATAATATATTATTTAATACAGCATATTTACATTCATTTGGAACATTCAAGATTTTTTTTATTTTGCACTTATTTATTATTTTCATTCATTTTTTATAAATATACACACGTCCCTTACCTTTCTGTTTTGTATTGCTTAAATTTGATTTTTTTATGTTTAGTAAAATTCACATTGCTTGAAAGAAATGGTGCATGTTACAGTTTTCGTTTGAAAAGTTCCAAACATCAAGTTTGAGTAACAGAAAGGTAAGAAAAAACTTATTCAAATAATAAAAAAATTATATTTGAAAAAAATTATAAAAAACAAATTTAAATAATAAATAACAGGGAAAAAATATAGATGGCGCTTCACATTTGCCACTCTAAATGAAGCCATTTCGTTAAAAATTCCCCCAAGGCAATGGTGCGTATTAAAAACTCCCAAAATGGCGCTGCAAAGCAGATTATCAAAGTTGTCTAATATTGATATAAGAAAAGCAATTGTAAACATAAATCGAATTGAAATCTGCAAATAAAAAAAGAAAACTTATTTTATATAAAACATTTATTTCTTAGTCATTATTTCTGTTTGCAATTAGCAAAAGTATTTTCGATTATTTTTATTTTTATTTTTGTTTCTTATTATTTGATTTTTTTTGTTTTAGATTCTTTTTATTTTCAGCACGAGGTGCCTTTTTCTACCTTCATAGCCATAGCTGCTTATTTTCACATTTGAATTATTTCAAAATTTGGCAGCTCGCATTTGAATTTAGAGCTCTAAAGGATTTTTTTCTTATAATTTTATAAAGAATTTTAATCTGCTAGAAACGAAGTTGGAAAAAATTGTCCCTTACAAATTGACCCGCTCTAATGTACATTTTTTTTAATTTGTATAAGAGCAATAATTATAAATAACACTACGCGACAAAATGGGACCAAAAATAAAACCTTAATAAAGCAGTCATGAAATATGACTATTGGAGAACTTGATGTTTTGTCTCTAGGCATTAGAATTTTTTTTAGTATACTGCAGTTCGGCTAGTTTGGTCTCATTTTCATCTAAATTACATGAAAGAACTCATATAAAAGGGCATTTATCATTAATATTATCTTCAAGAGCTTATAATAAAGTTTAACTAAATGGGCATAGTTTTGTGGAATATTTTAATCCCATATTTTTTAGCCGTGCCAAGAACAATACGAAAAATTAACGAGGAGTGGGCTGACAGTTGTGAGGACTCTCTAGAAGACCTAATCAGCACACATTTTCCAGGGTGTGCGGACACTACACAAGGAGTCTATCATCCTCTCTGATGCATTGGTGCTACACGGCAGTAGTTAGGCCGATATTGCTGTATGGGGCCTTAGTATGGTGGACTGCGAAAGAAAACTGACATACTTAATGCCACTGGAAAGGATTCAGCGACTCGCTGCTATGTGCATAACAGGAGCGATGAAAACCACTCCAACGGCGGCGCTGGAAATGATCTTCAGCATGCCAACTATTGACCTTATGGCGGAAAATCTGGCAGCGAAATCCGCGAGGAGGCTAGTGGCTGCGGGGGTTATCACCTGCAGAACCTTCGGTCACAGCTCAATAGGAAAGTGAAGATACGGTTGCACAGACTACATGACTACGTACTTTAATTGGGAGAGAACAAAGGCAGGAGAACAGGGATGGCACAAAGGCATGAGACCTGGCCATAGAACTTTTCACATCTATACAGACGGCTCCAAAACTTTAGACGGAGTGGAAGCGAGTATTTACTGCTCAAAACTAGGAATAAGGCAGCCTATCAAGCTGCCAGACCACAGCAGTATTTTCCAAGCGGAAGTTTTTGCTGTGGGGAAATCCGCGGAGCTAGCCTACACTAGAACAAGAAAGAACTCAACAATTAATATACACGTGGACAGTCAAGCAGCAATAAAAGCAATAAACTCATATTGTATTAAGGTTCTTTGTTACCTTCTTTTGCTCTTCTATCATCTTTTTCGTTCACACTAATGCCGGCACTTCCGGAAGCTACACCATTCTGATAGTGCCTCTGTGCTGAGAAAGTAGATTGCGAATTTTGACGACCAAAGAGACATCATTTGTGTGCTTTAAAATGGCTTCGATTCGAGACTTACTGTCACTACAAATTAAGTACTTGCTGGTTTTCTTGAGGGCAGATTTTTCGTTTCGTACAGTGCAGCTGCTATCTTGGTAAAACACCCACAGTGATGGTATTAACTTTATTTTCTCATCCTCCAGTGCAAATGATGGAAAATCTCTTTACATTTGTTAGCATTAGTGGCGTGTTTTAAATATTTTAATAAATAATTTATAGTAATCTAGCTTTGAATGACTCATTTGTGGAAGTGCTGAGGGTTCTATGCGAACTGGGTGAGAAGTTCCATCAAGTTTTAAATATTTTTTTCGCCCTGCGGAAAACGGTTGATCCACGCATAGTTTTGCGTATTTCTTGTGTATCCGAGGTGGCGCAAAATTAACCATCCTATCGAAAGTTGTATAATTTTTGCAAATTACGTCGTACGTAAATAATATCTGACACTCGTGAGCTAAATAGCTGCAGTATATAAAAATACAAGTAATGGAAAGTACAAAATAAAGATTTGCATCACTCAAAATATTTTTTTTATTTAGTAAAAAAGTCATTCAGAAACGTAATTGACTTTTACTACATTGTACAATCTTCGCAATCTTTTCCAAAATTGCCTAAAATGACGGTTATAAGGGGAGTGGAAAAGGTCCTAGTGATTTTAATCAAAATTTTTAACAAAATTTAAAATTTTTCAGTTCTCATTCAATTCTCAAGTTTCAAGTAATTCAAAAACCACGTTGGTTGTTTTCTTCCATATAAAAAACATTTCGAGCATTCCCACTGTATATTCTTTACATGTGTCAGCTTTACGCTGTGAATAAAAGCTCACTTAGGCCATTAATAAAGGTCCGCTGCCCACAGATACTTTGCTTCCGCACAATAATTTTCAAATTATTTTAACCTTCATCTGCAAAATGTGCACATTTCGTAGCGGTTTCCTGCTGTCAGGCCCTTTACTCACTCATCAGCTGTTCAGAACAGTTTGCGGGCAGTGAGGTCTTCCCACAAATCAAATAAATCTATAGCCTCATCATAGAATTGTGGCAGCAAGCAGCTGTCGGTCAGCGGCGTCAAACCACCACTTTCCTCAACACTTTCAGCTCGCCGTCAAACGAAGCATTTTCGAATTTATTTTTCAATCAAATTATCATGGCTTTGTGCCTTCATGCCTTTATGCCTTCATGCCTTCAATCCTCCATTGATTCAACTCACTAATCGAATGACGTTTCCATTGAACTAAAGCTACGCCGAGCTGCGGATAATCCTTTTCATTTTCCTCATGAATAGTAGTAGACAAGCGCGAAAGGGGAGAATGCTGCCATCGCTGCCTTTAGAAATTTCTAACATTTCAACGTTTGCCATTTCTCATTCCGATTCATTGATTTCGAAAACTTTTTGGTATGCAAAGATGCATAAAAATATTTTACGTCAAACAATTACTTCACATGAAATGTCTTTATTGTAAAGTAGCCGCAGAAAGGGTGAGAGGAATAGAGCAGGGATGAAAGGTGAAAGAAAACAGCAAACAACGTAGCAGCCACGCGTGCCGCAGAAAGGAAAGTGAAGAAAAACACCCGTAAAAGGCTTGCATAGAAGAAATAATGGGAAACGATGGGAAACGATGTGGCAAAGAAAATTCCTTTGGTTATTTTAACTCATTCCTCAGACTTTAACGCTCTACCCGAATACAAGCAGAGACACATACATGCAGCCGCACACAACTCAGTAAGCAGGCAACAGTCTTTTTTTTTTCAAAATATCAGCCAAAGGCTCTAGCAAAATTTCGACTTTAGGAGGCCACAGCAGGCGTTTTCAGCGTTGGCGCACCCCTTTAACAACTTCCGGCGCACAATGAAGCGTAGAAAAATGAAACGTTTAACAACGACAGCGAGACAATAGCGAAACAGTTACAAGCCGGAGGTGGGAGCGCTTCAGGCTCCCCGCTGCATAAATTTTACATTCGCTTACCAGGTTCGCAATGCCTTTGCGCTGACAGAAGCAGTTCAGGAAACAAGCAAACGCGTTTCCGTTTGCCATTCCGGTTTAAGTGCAACCCACCTCCGCAAAAAGACAACCGCCTTCTCACCACCCCCACGCGATAACCACCTAGCGTGGGGGTCGTTGGGGACACTCGTAGCTGCTCGGGTTGAGTGCCGTTCAAAGCGTGAAGTAAAACTCAATTTGTGGTTAAGCAAAAGGGTGGTTGATTGCAAGTCGGAAAGCGAGCGGAAGGACGTGTGGGGATGGAGCGTTATCAAGCAGAAAAATCAAGCATTCATGAGCGTATGAAAAAGTGTGCGTATGAATGGGTTGGAAACAGGCGTATTTCTATAGAAGACTGCGCGACTAAAAATGGGAAAGAAGGGAAGATAAAAGTGAAGGGAACCTGTTGAAGTGATGCGAAAAAAATTTTAAAATTTCATATTGCATACTTATTTTCCATACAGGAATCACTAATAAAGAAGAAGCAAAAGAAATGCGAAAGTGGAAAACACATTTTTTTACTACAATACAAAATTTTTAATTTATGTTTCGTCGACTGTCACTGAATTTTGTTAATATTACTCGTAGATTTCAAAGCTTCAGTCATCATATTCTAACTAAGTAACCAATCATTGCTTAAGTTGTTAAGTTTTCACTACTTTCGAAACGCATACAACAAAACTAAAACACAAAAACAAATTTCTAGAACACACTAACTATTTCACTAAGTTTCATTGACAAGTTTTGACAATTTATTTGTTGCTTATTTTATTTTGTTTTATAGTTTTCTTATTAAATTTTAGTTCATTCTCCTTCAAAAACCACATAAATCCCAGTTCCAAATTTTATAAAAATTAAAAAAAGAGTTGAAAAAATTTTCTTTAAAATTTTTAATTTTTATTCGGAATTTTAAAAAAAATTTCGAGTTTTATAGCCCATTCAATTTTGGTGTAAAGTGCAAGTTTAAAGTAGCTCGAAAATTGCATTGATTTTTGAGAATTTTTATTTTACAGGTGGTCTTCTGCATTTCCGTCATATAACTCCAAATTCAAAATGCCAGGTTAATATAAGAAACTTGGTCGGACTCGTTCGAAATTTAATATTAATAAGAGTTTTTGTGTCATTAATTACGAATCTGGTACCAGTTTTGTGAAGCTATCGAGCCTCGTGATAGGTGACACTAATTAGAAACACTAACCGATACCAAATTCTCCTCAAATTGAGATTTTAACACCGAGAAATCTTTTTCCATTCTCTGCTAGTATCGAATATTTTCAGAACTGTAGTATTTAAATCCTTTTGCATGACGTGGAAGAACTAGTGGAGTTGCTGCCTCAAGCATAGGTAGTTAGTTCTTATAGCCTTTATATAAATATATCATCACCAAGCTCATATTGTCAATTTTTGCAGCCTAAGGCGAATTTTATTTGAATACCTTTAATTAGCTTCTTAGCACAAAACTTGAAGACTGTAAATCATGGATAGCGTAGATGGACCTTAGACTACATCTAACAGCATAAGCAGTAGTCGTTCTCCTCTTCGAAATCATTATCTGTGCTGTTCGTAAACGTTGTGGATGGTTGCCGTAAAATAATTAATTTATTCTACCGATTATCGCAAAATTTGTATTAGTAAAATTTCGAAAAAAAAATTTTGTTTTTCATAAAATTTTAGTATAATCCTTTAAGAATATGTCAAAAAAATTTTATAACGTTAATTTAAGTATTTACTATATTATAGATCGTCAACCGTGACGACTCTATTCTTTGCGTTCGAGCATTGGGAGAGTATAGTTACATTCTATTCAAACTCGTTTCTCCAAACTATATTTTTCGAATTGGCGCACACGATAACGCGAAAAGTTATTGACCGATCTCCCTGAAATTTTGCACACATCTTTTCTATGATATTACTATCTATATGAATTTACAATTTCCAAAATTTTTCGAAAAAATTATTTTTTCGAAGCAAAAATAGTAGGAAATTCGGCCCAAATTTCATTTTTGTAAGCACTTTAATTCGCGATTTTCTTTTTTGTTTAATTCATATAGAAACTATGACATTAACCCTAGAAGGACATTCATATTTTTAGTACACTAAAGACATTCTTCGTCGAAACGACGACCACTCTTTTTAAGCTTTCTTCAGATTGCACCTACACCCAAAAAGAATAAAATATAAATGCAGTATTTTACTCGAAATATTTATTTAATAGTTTCAATGCTTGTTTATTTATTTTAATATAATATAAAACTTAAAATTAAAAATATTCATATTCAATAAAAAAATTTTTTTTTTGCTCATGACAAACTTCAACAAAAAAGTAATATTAATCAAATTAAAATTCATTAATACTTTAAAAAGGTACATTTTATGCTTAAAACTAAAAATAAAACTCTGTTTTATAGGTCTTTCACTTTATTTTGCACATGAGGCACAGAGATCAATTTTATGCTCCCCACACAAGCTTTTTTGACATTTCGCGCATGAAGATTTGACCATTCGACGTTTGGATGATGGAAAAATCGTGCAAATCTTTCTTTTTTTGCTTGCTGATACCTCTCCACTGTTTTTTGCCTTCTCATGATGTTGAACTAGTCCGCTTTGTATATTTTGTCGAGCTGCCGTTTTAAAAGTTACCACATTAGGTCTTTTATATAAGTGTTTTTGAATGAGAGCAGAGTGTAAACCTTTCATAAATTTTCTGCGACTAAGTGGTTTCTGTCCCAACTGGAACATATTATGGGTGTATATAAATAACTATTTATATATATAAGCCATATTGAGTATGCCAAAAAATACTGCCATTAGCCAGCGGTTGGTGTTTCGAGCGCAACTCATTACGTTGCACATTTGGTCAAAGGTGTCTACACCACCTTTTGTTGAATTGTAGAACTCGATCATATGTGGCGTCTTTGTCATGCTATTTACAGTTCCAAATTTCATTGCATGAGGACAACAAGTAAAACCACTTATGACGGTTTTTTCCACGTAATATGTTTTTTGAGAAAGTAATTATATCAGACTCTTCAAGCAACACATTCAACGGGACATCGTCTTCGTCTGCAGAAACCTCTTCAGAAGAATTTTCTTCGTCCATTAGCTCTCCCAAGTCCGTCTCAAGCTCGCCAATGGCAAAATCATCTTCATCCGAAACTATTAAGTCATCGTCTTCAGCAAGAAACTTCTCAATTTCCTTGACATTTAAAAAGGCTTGTTTTGACATGTCGAATTGAATTATATAAAAGTTTTTAAGACAAAAAAAAATCCTAAAAGCAATATATTATTTCGTTCCAAACTCACACAAAAGACATTCTTCGTCGTTTCGACGACGCAAATTTTTTAAAACGGTACTTACAAGCAACTAGCACAGATGAACGGACGCTCACAACTAAAGCTCAGCAACGACTAAAGCTGTACGAAAAATTAAAGAAAAACAATGAACGGAAATTATGATAAGCAGTTAAATGCAATCGAGCGTCGTCGAAACGACGAAGAATGTCCGTCTAGGGTTAATAAACAAAAAATTGGCGATGCTACAATGCCCGTCGATTGAGAAGCCCCGCTGGGACCTTCCTGGAAGAATTGAGTGTACATCCGCAATTTTAAATGATTAAAATAAAAAAAAAATGTATATTATTTTCATATATAAATAAACTGTATGCCAATTTTGAAAAATACATATATCTACATTTTAAATAATTTTAATGAAAATCAGGAAAATATGACCGTTTACAGGTATCTGCCCCCTTAAATTACTTATGACTCTAGCCATATGCATTAGTACTCAATATGACATATCAATACAAAAATATAAATTATATATAAAATTACATATGTATCAGATGGCGCAAAATTAATCACCCTATCAGAAGACTAGAAGAAGCTGGACAACAAGGTCGTACGGTCACAGTAAGATCTTCCTACAAGGCCCCTCGCTGCTCAAAAGCAGATCAGACTACACAGTCCCCGACCTTAACTTCAAGAAAGCCTTTACGGTACGTTTTTCACCGAGAGCAGAATAGAGCAAAGGGAAAGTGATTGGAAGATACGATATTGAAATCTATACCGAGGGTTCTAAGATGAACTGTGGTGTGGGAGCTGGCTTCCATTCGGAGCCACTCAACCTATCTCAGTCAATTAGACTTCCTGACTATGCCAGCGTGTTCTAGGCAGAACTTTTAGCGATCAGAGAAGCATGCAAGTCACTAAAGCTTTATAAGAAAGTTGGTGCAAGAGTAGCTATCTTCTCAGACAGTCAAGCAGCTATAAAGGCCTTGAACTCCAACTCCATTTCATCCAAGCTAGTGTAGAGAGGAACTAGAATTACTTAATCATCGGTTGTTGTTGTAGCAGCATAAACATTCCCCATACTTACATACGGGTAATGCTGCTGGGGTGACAGTCCTTGGCCGGATATAAATCCGGGTCGTTTCGGTAACGTAGAACGGACTGTTCTGGAAACGACTGCTACTACACCGGTCATAGGAACATACGAGGTAATAAGATAGCGGATGAACTAGCAAGAAAAGGTTCGACTCTAGCAGAGGCGGTGGCAGTCTCCACCCCACTGAACATGAAAAACATCCATTGCTTCACACTATCATGCTTTAGCCGAAATAAGATGGAAGCAACTAACTACATGTATTACAACAAAAACCACACCTGTTAGGATGTTCTCGACCAAACATCTCACGCATCACTGCAACAACAATATCGGAAGACCTATAATTTTTGCAAATCGCGACGTGCAACAATCATATTGCAGTATGCAGACAGACAAACGCTGCATGGCTTGAGATTTCTATCACTCAAAACCATTTTTTTGCTTTATTTAGTAAAAAAGTTATTTAAAAACCAAATTCAATGATTAATTCTGCGCCACTTTGTACAATTAAATACCTCAAATCACTAAATTTTAGTTGCCCTTTGAATTTAAGCGCAGTCTGCACTATTTGACTGCGCGATATTTAAATAAATTGTCCAGTAAAGCAAACATTTGCGCTTATAAAAAATTCACTTGCACTCAATACCTACTTGACAATTTAACTTCACTCTCCAATTGCATATATTTCGCATTCATATCTATCGCATTATGGGTAAAAAACTAACTGTAAGTGCGGATTATGTAAATAAGAGGTTGATTTGATTTTACTCAGCATACAATTGAAGAACTAATGCTCCGTGGAATTGATTGAGTGACTTGCGTGGCGCTGGCAGGCCAAAGGGCTCGTTGACTTTTTCGCCCGCATACACTTCACCCTTCAACTGTCACATTAACATTACACAAAATTATTGGGTTTTTTTCTTATTTTTTCATTTCTCGCTTTTACCCCATCAATGTATGCTGATTTGGTGGGTTTGCCTTGGTGTCCAAATGACTGTCAATTGTCAAATCATTTGCGCTTGATTGAAGTGAGTGTATTGCTTGCTTGTGTGTGTTTGTATTTTACTTTGCTTCGCTTTTAAAGGAACGTTTATAAGTGGATGTTTCATCAAGACTAATATTATCACAGGTCCCTGAATTATCGCATAAGTTTATTTCGACGGCGATTTTCAAATACTGGTATTTTTAAGTAAAAAAAAATTTAGATTATAATACTTATCTTATATACTTAACTTATTTGGTAAAATTAAACAATATTTCTCTGCATAATTTGCAACAATTATAAATCTTCCGATGGAGCGCTTAATTTTGCACCACCTTACATATAGATGGCTGACTCGATATCTCTTGACCTATAATTCTAAGTGCGTTGCCAAAGAAGTAAACTTTACAATAGAAGTTTTAATGAGATACATATCTTCGTTAGGAGTATTGGCTTATATATCAGATTGTTATATACTCGTACTTAAGGCAAAATAATCGGAGCAAATATTCAATGTGAACTACCACAATTTCTTTTTTTTTCATATCGCTCACCAAACATCAAAAATCATTGGAAAAAAGTTTAAGGCCCTCGCCTTTGAAATGCTGTTTTTTGGGTGTTTTTATAAAAGCGTGTAAAACGGAACCAAAACAAAGATTTTTTAGTTTTTGTTTTGAATATTTTATTTCTTAATCCATTATTAAAAAATAAAGATTTTGCTTGGTCATACGTGGTTCGTTCAAAAAGTTGTCAGCCTTCAAAAAATGGTCTTCAGAGAAAAGGTAAGTCGCTGGCGACAAGGATTACAGGACTCACTGGTGTCTGAAGTTCAAATTGCAAATAGGTGTTCGTTCAGTATGAGTGTCGTTATCGTGTGATGTACGATCTTAAAATCAAAATAAAATTTGACAAAATGGCGGACGTTCAAAGATGAAAAACCGTTTTTTGACTCTTTTTTATTTCACACTATAACGATATCAATTTTACGATATTTAAATTTTATTTCATCAAAATCGGTTCAGGATAACCGGCTATATCTGGGTCCATTGTCCACGTGAAGAAAATTTTTTGGCTGTCAACTTTTTGAACGAACCACGTATGTCCAAAAATCCGTTCTACACGCTTTTAAAGAAGCACTCAAAACACACCATTTCAAATGAAACGAGGGGCTTAATGGATAAATTTTTCCCTTAAATTGTTTTTATATTTGGGTGAGAAAACATCATAAATGTTGCGATCTGAATCGAATCTTGGAGCTTGGGGTCGAAGTATTACACCAACATACTTGACTTCCGATCAGAGTGTAAGACACTGGTTGTTTAGTCTTGGAAGCCTGAAAGGTCGAGGCTTGTATTTCCTAGTAAATAGCATCAACTCCGTTTTGTCAGAGTTGTCTCTGAGAGCGCAACTGGCGGCCCAACTATTGAGTGTAGCCAGTGCGCCATCCGAAATTTCAGCCATTACTGATGGGAAGGGTCCTGAGACCATTAGGACCAAGTCATCGGCATATGCCCCTTTATGTTCAACCCCTTTACTATACTTTAATATTCTATATTAATTCTTTTCAAAATTGGTATATATATATAATTGGCGCGTACACCCTTTTTGTGTGTTTGGCCGAGCTCCTCCTCCTCCTATTTGTGGTGTGCGTCTTGATGTTGTTCCACAAACGGAGGGACCTACAGTGTCAAGCCGACTCCGAACGGCAGATATTATTATGAGGAGCGTTTTCATGGCAGAAATGCACTCGGAGGTTTGTCATTGCCTGCCGAGAGGTTGGTTTACTTCATAGAAATTTTTTCATAAACCACTATTCAATTAACAAAAACTCATTAGGGAGCAGTCACTCTTTAACGTAGCAAACCACTTTATATAATATTATACTATTATATTATATTCCACTATACTACACTACTCTAAACTAACATATGTAAGTAATAAGCCACACCACACACGCAGCTCTATGCTTCGCGCTTGAAAATAAGAATTTTTTCTGAAGCTAGTATTCCATGCTATACTGTAGGGTGGGTCATGTAAAATTTGCTTTTTGAATCGGATATAAAAATAAAACTAATCAACATTTTTTCAAACTATTTTGTTTATTTCGAAGATTGAACATTGTGATTTATGAATAAAAAATAATATCTTTGAAATGACTGCCACGACTGGCTTTACAGTAGGCCATTCCATCAACCCAATTTTTAAGCACATTTTCGACTGTTTGGGCTTCAATTTCGATTTCATGTTTTAAGGCATCAATCGTCTCTGGATGGTGTGCATAGCATTTGTCCTTAACGCATCCCCACAAAAAATAGTCCAACGGGCTTAAATCACAGCTCCGAGCCGGCCAATTGATATCGGAATTTTGGCTGATTATTCGGTTTTCAAAAGCGGTAGCCAAAAGTTCGAGTGTAACTTTGGCAGTGTGACAAGTTGCACCGTTCTGTTGAATTCAAATGTCGTCCATGTCATCCTCTTCAATTTTTGGAAACAAAAACTCGTTGAGCATGTCACGGTAACGCTCACCATTTACTGTAACCGCGGAAGAAGAAGAAGACTCACCACTTTGGAAATAGGTTTTCAATGTTTCCCAATTTTGTTCAAGCGTATAGCGTCTCATTTCGTAAATGTCAAACCTTTAAGTAAATTAGGAACACATTTGACATGTCATTTGTGTTACCATTCTCAAAAAAATAGGTGGTTCAAAAAGCAAACACTATATGGCCCACCCTTTATAATGCATTAAATTATACTAAGTTCTCGTACATCACATTATACCAAACCTATATTTACCCCAAAGATGCCCAGAAAGAAGGAGATATTTTTGTAGCATCACCATTTGATGAGCCTGAAATCATTACCAAACAGCTCAAATCGCTGCGGCGCAACTCAAATCATTATTGAAAAAATCAAAGCATACATTTGCACGCCAAAAACGCCTTTCAGTGGCAGTGTTGATTATCATTTAAAGTATGCTTTGGGACGCAGAAAGGCAATATGGCCCAACTTTATGTTACACAAAAAGCACAGCAAATTTGTGCAAAATATTGAGGGCCTACACATATTTTCGCAAAGGTTATTATTTGCCTTTCAATGACAGATTGATATGCGGCAAATGCGATTTCGACCGCAAAGAAATCACAGCAATTTAGTGCGTGCGCCCTTCTTGATTATGTTTGTCAGGGTTAAATAATTGAAAATAAGTAAAGCAAGCCTTTGTGACCGCCGATTTTATGTCAGCGAAGGCTGGATGTGAGTAAAAGGAAACGGAAATAAATGTAATAAAAAATGCTGATGTAAAAGCACATATGAGGCGAGAAAAACGTTGCTGTAGAACATTTTTACACAACAACATATTTACAGTTTAGAATTAACATACCCAACAAAATAAAAAAAAATAGAAACGTGGAGCAGCGCCATTTCGAATATTTCAGAAATGCTAAAATTTTTATCGCGGTCGATTGGGTTGTCTCTTTGCTATATTTGCCTTTTTTTGGGATTTTTTAGGGTCTGAATTTTTTAGTGTTTCTCCCGCTCCACTGTTTGGCGCATTGTTTGTTATTCGTTTGCCATCGTTAGCGCTACCTCTCTATCCACTTACGGCTATATTAGCAGAGCGGGGGTATTAAATGTAACTGTTGTCTGCTGTTGTTGGAGTTGTTGGAGTTGCTGCAGTTGTCTTGTTGTCATGTTGGCTTCAGTGGTGTATGTGGTGTGTCTTATAGTGCCATTAACGCTTCCAGCTATTGCCACGCCACACTAATTTTTTAGAAAAGCTTTTAAGCGTTAAGGTTTGGCTATGCCACCAATCCATTTTGTATTGTATTTGTGTGCGCACATTTCCATTTTTTTTTGTTTTTTTGTTTGTTTTTGGTCACCCTTTTTCATTTTTTATGGTCGACAATATTTCAAATTTCTCTTTCACGTACGCCTTCCCAATTGTTATTTGCCTGCCAGTATTGCTGCATAATTTAACATAAAAATTGAAATATTCGTTTCGCTTATAACAAACGGGCTTGTTCCATTAGCATTTCCTCGTCCCTACATTTCTTGCAAATTTTCCAAATTTTTCAATTTCTTTTGTTTATACATTAAAATCTGTGACATTCCAACATTTCTTTGTATCTACAGTTGATTAACTACCTCTACCCATGAAATAGCCACAAGCGTTTTTTTCTGTTATGCTTTGTAGGCCATTGCGCCTAGAAATATGCCATACATTTATTCGTGTAAATGCAAATTGGGCAACTGAAAAGCATTGAAGCGGGTAATTAAAAAGGACAACATGGGGTTAACTTAATTAATATGCGGTGCCGTAATTAGGTTGAAATGGAATTTGAACAAAGACCAAATGTGTAAAAGATAAAACAGAATAAATTGGTTTAAATTGATTTAGAAGATAAAATTAAATACAAACAAATGTCTTTAAACAAAGTTACTAAAATCAAAGTTAATGCATTTTATAGCACTCGGTATGCAAGAGCTTTCCACCTACAAGTGGTATAGAGAACGGAATGGGATGAGGAGAATATCGTGTCCCAGCAAATGCAACCTAAATTAACTTGTACTAAGTCTCAAAATGCTTATTAAATGGTAGAAACATTGCACTTCATCGCAACATCAAGCGCTTCTCAAAAGAGCGACTCATCTCAACAGTCCGCCGAGCCACAAGGCTCAAGGCTTAATAATTTTTACCAAAGCCGCTTGGCCGCACCACCTTATGAGCTATAAATATGCAAAGTGGCGCAAACTTAATCATCCATAAATAAATTAAATACATTTTTTACCCTTTAATTTCATAAATGGTGGTTAAGTTTCAAGGGCCGGCGTTGATTTTGAATAAAATACAATTCTTTTAGGAAATTATTGTAATTTCTCTTTACTATGATAATATTGATATGGTTTATTTACGTGTGCAATAAAATATCGGCCTCGGCGGCACACCTCCATCCGATGGTCCAAATTTTTGATGACGCTGAGGCATAATTGAGGTTCTATGCCGTTAATGTACCGAATTATCTTATCCTTTAGCTCTTGAATTGTTGCTAGCTTATCGACGTACACCTTTTCTTTCAAATAACTCCAAAGAAAGAAGTCCAACGGTGTCAAATCACATGATCTTGGCGGCCAATTGACATCGCCACGACGTGAGATTATTCGGCCATCGACTTTTTCGCGCAAAAGAGCCATTGTTTCGTTAGCTGTTTGACAAGTGGCACCGTCCTGTTGAAACCACATATCGTTCACATCCATATCTTCCAATTCGGGCCATAAAAAGTTCGTAATCATCTCACAATAGCGAACACTATTCACAGTAACTGCCTGACCGGCCTCATTTTGGAAAAAATACGGCCAAATGATGCCGCCGACCCATAAACCGCACCAAACAGTCACTCTTTGTGGGTGCATTGGTTTTTCGGCAATCACTCTTGGATTATCATTCGCCCAAATGCGGCTATTCTGCTTATTAACGAATGTACTGAGGTGAAAATGTGCCTCATCACTGAAGATGATTTTCTTCGAAAACTGGTCATTCACTGTTGCCATTTCCTGAAGAACTTAAACGCGTTGTTCAATTTTGTATCTTTCCATGGTTCAAATTGAGTTAGTCTGAAATTGAAAAATGTTAAATGAAATGCAGAAAAAAACTTGACGTTTAGGTGTGGTTTCCATTTAACATCGGCCCTTGAAATTTAACCACCCTCTATAAATGAAAGTTTCAAACTTAGTAGAGAATTTGTAAGTATATGAACTTACGAGATTTAATCAGAATTTGAAGAAAAATTTGTGGCATACAATTTAATAGGTAAAATAAATTTTACTGTAATATGCAAAAAAATGTATACATTTAATGTACGGAGAAAATGCGCAGCATCAGCCAGGAAAAAAATTGTCAAAAATCAACGAAAGTTTGGGTAATTTTAAACTTGTACTTTATTGTACCAAAATTTAATGGACTATGAAATTACGGAACCGAAGTTCTTTGAAAATTTTTTTTTATTCAAATTTAAGATTTTGCTGAAAATTAAAAATTTAAAATTTTTCAAAATATCCCAAGTGGGATATGCTTCTATTATCTGGAACCCATTTTATGCCTCACACTGTGATAGAACTGATCAAGTACAACTTTTCGCCCCTCAACCGATTCAGTTTGATGATCTCTATCCATCTTACTATGCTCGCTGTTTGGTTATAACACAGAAATTTCTTGCAATTAGGCGCATTACCAGAGCAATTAATGAAATTAGTAAAAGCCAAAAGTAGGTGAAATAGTTGAAGATCAACTGGCACTCCCCAAGTAGAACTAAAGCGCCGTTTTGATACTATTATGAGACCTACAACAGGCAGATAACTACAGCCACTCAGAGCTGTTGATGTAACGGAGAATAGTGATGAGATTTAGGTTGGCGTACTGCCCCAGGCTGTCGAAGAAAGGAGCACCCAGTGATCTTATTCGTCTAGTTGCCCATTCCGGACATTTACAGGGTCAACAGTCTCCTTTTCTGCAAGGTGTCCGCAGCTTCTGCATTGGAAGTTAGATGCTAAACCTAATCTTTCCGTGTGTATGCCGATCGTCCATTGGCCGGTAAATACAGCTAAGAGTTTGAAAATTGCACGGCGTGGGCTCCCCAGGACTTTCTGAGTCCTCCGCCTGTTATACTGGGGCCAAAGAGTTTTCTAAATGGCACATGAAAAAATGTAGCACTATCTCTTAAGCGCTTTTCTGATAAATAAGTTCTTCGATTCCTCTTTAACAACAGTCACGGGGATGCCGATGACCAGGTAGGAAAGCTCTGAGACAATTAAGCCACTTCCTGGCAAGCTCATCAGCAATTTCATTTCCCTCTATATTCCTATGTCCTAGAACCCAGATCGGAGAAATGTTACCTACACACACAAGAGACTTGACAGCCTCCTTACAGAAGTTGACTAGTTTGGATCTGCATCATGTTGTCGTCAGAGCCTTGATCGCGTATTGACAATTGGAGCAAATGTTAATATCTTCCTCGCTCCTACGTTCCCTAACAAAATCTGTAGAAAACCAGATCGTGATTTTGCCATACCAAAATCTCTTTTTGCTGCTACGGTAAACTGTTTTGTACTTCGTCATTAAAAACTTAATGCTTCTTTCCGTAGCATCTAGTCTGCAACATTTTTGGAATCATAGACTGAATATAGAAGTGAATTGAAAACTTTTGAAAATTAGCACACCATTCTCCTCATATCTATATGTTGTCATACAAATGAAACTCCCTAAAATTTTACGTCACTTCCAATAGACAGCTGAGCTCTATGGATTTCCGGCTGGTGGACGCCGGTTATTAGAACAAAATTGCATAGTAGCATACCCCGTATCCGAAATAACGCAAGAGCTGGTGCCCTTTTGAAAATCACATACCCACTCACTAACTCACAAGTCGAACTCGACTACATATTCCGCTTAGCACAAGACCTATCTAATTTTCTCAATTTATGTATTCCTATTTTCCGCTTTCTGTTACACTCTTCCCAAAGTGTTAGAATGCCAACTGGTCCGGCTTCTCTAGCATATAAATTAAATGCGAGAGTGTATGTACTTGTAATAAGATTGCTCGTGTTCACCCATTGTATAATTTGGGTTGCTCATTAGTATTTATATATGCAGGCAGCTCATAAATGCAGATGTTGGAGCAGAAGTGTGCACACACACCCACACCCTTGCACAGGAAAGGCAACCTCATGTACATAAATGTATTTGGTGCTGCAGTTTGGTTAAATATTAATGAGTGCAGGTAACAATTGTTCGCATATATGCCCTGCAGGGAAAATTTCAACTAGTGGGAAAAGTAGTTGGGTTCACAACTTAAGCGATTTGCTTGTCATTCTGTGAGTAGATGTAACTGTCTTCCGAAAAGTGACTCCACTCAAATCCTGATCCTAGCGTAGGTTGGTGACTAAGATCTCTGAAAACGTGAGTTCCTGTTTCGAGTGGTGGGGTCCCATGATTTTCAAATGTAATGTACGTAATTTATTAATATTACTTAGAGAGAATAATAATTTTGGATACGAAAAATGAAATACAAATCGACATCTGTTTTTTACCACGCGAAGAAGCGAACTTGAATGGTGCACGAACATCGTACTATATTTGGTACTTACAATTTAGTACTTTTTATGAAATATCGAAGAAGGGCAGACCAGACATCGTCTGTCGAACTATTGTCGAACTATAGAAAAGAGCATGATGAGCTTAGAAAATCTCATCAGTCAAATTTAGTACTAACTCCGAATTACTTAGATATGGTAGATTCTATTAGTCAAATGTAGTACTAGTTTTGAACTATGCCTGATAGGATTGGGGAATGTAAGAAGTTTAGTTTGTTGAATTTAATACTCGTATCAAGCTATCTACGCTTCATCTGTAAACTTTAGCACCAATTCTGTAGAGCGTATGCGATTTAGATCTGTTAGATTTAGTACTAGTTTTCAAGTATCAAAAAAATGTGGACCGTACTATATCCTATAATTTAAATTTAGTACTTCTTGTGAAATATGGAAGAAGAAGTCTAGAGCTGACTACATTTCGTCCGTCGAAGGTACAACTATTATGGAAGAATAGAAAAAGAATTGTTAAGCTTACAAGATATCATTAGCCGTATTTAGTAGTAACTCCGAACTACATAAATATGGGTTAAGAGCTTATCAGGTTTCAGCAGTCGTGTTTAGTACTATTCAAAGGGGATAGCGAACGTAATAAATTTCATCTGTTGAATATAGTACTAGTTTTCAACTATCTAAATTTCGTCTGTAAACTTTAGAACTAATTCTGAGAGAGTACTAAATCTGAACTGCTAGATTTATTTCTAGTTCGGAACTATCAAAAAGGATGTATGTAGAGCGTATTAAAACTCTCATTTGAATTTAGTACTTCTTATGAAATATCGAAAAGTAGAGAAGAAAGCAAAGTAGAGCAAACTAGATTTGGTCTGTCGAAATTAGAACTATTCTCAAATTCAGTTTCCAAGTTAAATCTTAGCCATCTAATTTAGTACTAAATCCGAACTATGTACCTAAAAATGTTTCCAGAGCATACCAGGTCTTATCAGTCCAATTTAGTACTAGTTTTGAACCATTTAAAACAAGAACAAAGTAAATTGAATTTGTTGAATTTAGTACTAGTTTCCAATTTTAGTACTAATTCTCAAAAGTGTACTAAATATTATATGCTCTTAATTTCAATTTAGTACATGTTATACGATATCGAAGGAGAAATGCAGATCAAAATGTTGAAATTACAACTATTGTCTAACTATCGATAAAAGATTGCTGAGCTTAGAAGGTCTTAGTACTAACTCCGAACATACTAAAATGTTTGTAGGGCGTACCCCGAATTTTTCACAAGAAATTGTAGATATTTACGGAATCTAGGGCTGCCAAGTACTTGGAGTAATACTTCTGGCCCGTATTTTCTGGAGCTAAACAGTAGCACCTCTGCGACAGCAACAGGTGTGATTGTATGGGATTTGTATTCTCCCACTGTGTATACTCGCAAGACAATGCCTTCTTATTATTATGATGACTTTCGAGTAGATTTGACTTGAATCTTTTTATATCAACTTTAAGGGGAGAAACTGGTTTGGATCGATCAAAAAATTGATTTTTTTTATTGCATAAATCGTTAGTATGACTACTTAAGAATATGTGGTAGAAACTTTAAAGGTAAATCCGTATTATTCCCGATGCTATGAAACCTTAAGGGGAGATATACACCTAGAAGGTCGTGAAAAATCGATTTTTTTTTTTTTGCATTTTCTTAAAGTTTGAGAGCTCTAGAATATCTAGTGAAAAGGACAAGGTAATATTTCGATAAATAAGCTAGTTACAGCCGAGAACGTGAAACTTGATGAGGGTAATAGACACGTTTTGTCAGTACCTTGCCGTTCGTTCAACTAAGCAGTTCAGTGAATTTTCGTTTCCAAATAAATATTGAGAGAAAAATGGATATAAGAAGTAAAGGTTCTCGAAAAGATCATCGAACCGGATTTTTTCGCAAAGATCGAAGGAAAAAGAAAATGCCGCCCAAAAATCGATATTCTGCCGAAAAAATTTCCGACGAAAATATTAGTTCTAGTGCCAAAAAATTAAAGACTGATCGTGAGACATCCGCACCAGAAGATCCAAACATCGGGTATCGAATTTTGAATTTTCTGACTGTGTTTTCTGCCTTGTCGGAATGTGTAAAGTGTAAAAAGTGTAATAGTGATGTTCGATTCTCTATAGAAAGTACAAGAAGACGAAACTCGCATAGCGAAAGCCGAGCTGCGAGCGCAGGAGACTACAAAAGAAGGTCATATACGGCGAAGACAAGAAAATTTGGAAGCCCTGGACATTCCGTCCACTGTAGAGGACCTGCACTATGGGCCTGGTATCGATGATTGCATGTAAGTTGACAAATTTTATGATTCATTCATTCCCAAATTTTCAAACGTGTTTTTCTCAAA
>JAYXIM010017748.1:0-24573 GCA_037575425.1 Anastrepha fraterculus
TTATTCAATTATGGGAACTCTATGAACGTATTCAACTTCTGAAGCAAATACTGTTCCATATTTTATAAACAACTTAAACTAACTTGAGCGATTGAAATGGTGCTACAACTGAATTCTAAATAAATCATATTGCAACTTTTTCCACATTAAATTTTTTGCATGCATAACAGCTACACTGCCTTTAAATTTCTTGCAATCCCAGCAACGCATGCGCCATTTAATGCTGAATAATACAACAGGAATGAATCAAAAATTGGTCGAGTCCTACATGCAAGTACTCTGAAGTCATTCAACCGACCGGCCAGTGAGCAATACGGCTGTTCATGCTGTATTTGTTTTGACTTATGCTCGTATGTACATAGAAATGGCTAGACTGTTAACAAATGAAGCGAAGTGCACGAATAGCAAAAAGTGCTGCTCATGAAAGTCAATAGTTGCACGTGGGGAATTCTATGGAAATTCCACGGGAAGAATTGCTTGGAGTTTGTGTTGGAAATTAGAAAAACTACAGTTTGCTTCTACAATATTATAATGCTGGTGGATCATAGAATAGGAATTGCCTTTTAACAACCTGCAAAAGAACACCAGATCTGATCCACACAATAGACAAATTTTATGCTCTTATTCACAAATATTAAAATATGGAAAAAGCAAACTGTAGTGCTTTTTTAGTTTATTTATAATTTCAAAATCGACAAAAATGTATAAAAAAACCGTAATTCGTAAGATTTAATATATTTACAATACTTTTACACTAAATAATATCCCCGAAAAATCAATTGTTTCTTTAGTTACTAGTTCAGAAATTGAACTATGAAGAACAACTCATAATCTCTGTTACAGTCCCACATTTTCGTTACTCTAAATAAGATGTCGTCAATGCTCATGACCTATTTGATATATAGACTTTTACGAGGTTAGTACTTTGACCTTGTGATCTCTTGTGCCTTCTACTCATCACAGTACCTCACGCAGGCCCAGTTTCCTTATTAAAATTGGACTGAGCGCATGTGCCTTTCTTCTGACTGCAGTTGGCCGAGATGCTGATACAAGAATAAAATGAAAAAAAAAAAAATTGTTGATGAACCTAAAGTCTATCACGGATTGTCAAACTTAGAAGAAAAAGATATACCTGTAATAGGGAAAATTCATCAGAGCATGAGATTCTTACTCGACTTACCCGACTTAGTCGACTTTTCTAAGCACTTGCATACCTATTTCTAACAAAAAGTATTTGTAGACTCCGCGCTATAATGCTACAAAGATAAGGTGCATTGGAGTCTTCTGAGATTGTCTGCAGAAACGACAAGAATCAGTGAACCATATCCCCAGGTCAGCACACAGAGTGCACAGGCCTATAAGAATGCCCGTAAGTATTCTCAGTTTATCCTTGGGGATTATGAGTGTTTTAAACCTCTTTTGGTTGTACTCTACCCATAAGGGTTTCTCCTGGTCTAGCCCGAAAGTTTAGTGCCAGCACACATTTCTTAGCGCCAGCTGTTTTCTGTTAAGCTTCTCCTCGATAATGTGTTATTACATAGCAACCAAGCGCACTAGTTTTATTAATGGCGAGGCTACAGCCTCTCTCGCCAATGTGTCCGCTACTTCGTTTCCAGTTGTAACTCTGTGTTCTGGGACCCAAATTAACTGGATGCGATTGTACGTACCTAGTAGATTCCGTTTCTCGATATACTTAGCGACCAGTTAGGACTTAATCTCACAGGATGATAGAGGCTTGAGTGCCACCTGACTGTTGTTCAGAATGGAAATTCTTTCATTCGGGAAATTTCTATCAAAGTTTGTCTCTGTACATAGACAAATGGCATACATCTCCGATTGGAAGATCATGACTTATTTTATTTAATTACATAGTAAGGCCTTGAAGATTTGACTAATAAAAATTCTTAATTTAAGTAGTGGGTTTTATCCAATTTCAATTAGACTTTATAAACATCGCTATGATTATCTTGACAAATACCAAGAAACTCTGTGTACGAAAGAGTTTTTCTGGCATTTCTGAACTCAAAACGATTTGTTTTTAATTTTTCTTGTGATTAAATATGCCAATTTGTCAATGTCCTGATATGAGATTTCAGTTTGTTTGTTTCCAATACGTAATATTTTTCACCATAAGTACGGTATATAAAATTTATGGTACCAAGTTTCAGTTCCCTAGCTAAAATGGTTTACATGTATGTAGGTTTTCACAGTTTGGTCCAAATACCACCTCCGAATGGCAGCTGATTTTTTGGTTTTTATGACTTTTTTATGACAAAAATACACTCGGGTGCTCGTCATTGTCTGACGAGGGGCTTCCACTGCTGGAAAAATCTTTTTCTATCATTCATAATATAGGTAATATGACAATATCTAAGCAATCAAACTGCAATTTTTGTATTTTAGGTGATTTGAATCTAGATAAAATGATCTGGGCACGAGTGGATTACAGTTTAGTTTTGGGGCATGAATGAAAAAAGTCGTAGTATTTTTTGGAAATTATGACTTTTTGAAAATTCAATACTGATATTGACGGCTATCCATTTTTAATGGAATACGATTATTATTATGTTTTCCTATTCCACGCACTTTTTGTCCTACTGCTACCAAATTTTTCGTATTAAAATAGTTTGTATTTAGAATACATTTTTTTGCATAGATATAATATTTTTTTTTGGCTAGGCGAAAAATTAAATTGAATCATTTACAATATCACAGCACTTTTCAGTATCTTCAAAATGGTACAAAGTACCACAAAATTAACCACCCTATCGGAAGACTATTGGCGGCCGCCGTAACCGAATGGATCGATGCGTGACTACCATTCGGACTGTAGGAGGCTGGTTGGAGTGATGATGAGCCACTTTCTCTGGGCAAAGCACATGGAAAAGGTGGCCATCTCAGACAGTGCACTTTGCGCTGCATGCGGAGAGGAGGATAAGACGGAGGACTACTTTCTGTGCGTCTACCCCGCCTTCGCTCGAATCAGGCTTGAGGTCTTTGGCACTGATGTGTTAAGAAGTGACCACCTTGGCTCCTTGGCACCACAAGATTTACTTAGATTTCCTCGGAGGCCGAGTAGATTTAAGGAAAATTAAAAAGGGAATTCGAGTGCAGTACATTGGATTTAATTGTGTCTGAGTGCTGTACTTGCTAGTCTGTCCCGACAAAAAAACAAAAAAAACCATTCGAAGGTGCACAGGCTCAAATCTCCGTGCATGAAACAGCAAATAATAGAAATAGTTTTTTCTAATGCGGTCGCCTCTCACAGAGCAATGGAAAGCTACTGATTGCATTTTTCCCATGAAAAAAATTCTCATAAAAACCATTTCCCCCATCGGGCTTAGGTCCCTCCGTTTGTGAAAAAAAACATCAAGACGAATATCAAAAGTAGGAAGAGAAACTCGACCTAGCGCCCAGTAACGGGTATGAGGCGTCGTACGTCAATCATATTTGACACCTGTGAACTATACAGACGAATTATACAAACAGAGAAGCAACGGAGCGCGTTGAGGTTAGGTAAAAATTTCCCGTCACTTATTTTTATTACCAAAAAAAATTAATAAAAAGCAAAGTGACTAGAAGTGATTAATTTTACTTTTGATTATTTTTTATATTTTTCGGTCATTTGATACCGATCGTGGTTTCAGATAGGGTGACTCGCTGTCGTGTGACTTCTTTAACCTGATGTTGGAGAGGATCGTAGGAGCCGCAGAACTTAATCGCTCAGGCATAATATTTTATAGCGTACAATAGTTGGCGTATGCCGAAGATATTGGCATGATCGGCCTTAACAACCGCGCTGTTAGTTCTGCCTTCTCCAAACTGGATAAAGAGGCAAAGCGAATGGGCCTGGTGGTGAACGAGAGCAAAACAAGCAGTCGGCGCACTCGCGTATCGGCACCCACGTCACTGTTGACAGTTATGATCTCGAGGTTGTAAAAGGCTTCGTATACTTAGGAACCAGCATTAGCACCGATAACAATGTCAGCCTTGAAATCCAATGTAAAATCTCTCTGAGCAGTAAAGTCCTCTCTCGACGAACAAAACTAACACTCTACAAGACTCTCATCATGCCCGTCCTAACGTATGGCGCCAAAGCGTGGACGATGACAACATCCAATGAAGCGACGCTTGGAGTGTTTGAGAGAAAGATTCTTCGCAAGATTTTTGGGACCTTGGGACGATGGCATAGACATAGCGCAGCGAATAAAGATCCAGCAGCTATGTTGGCTGGGTCATGTCGTCCGAATGGATGCAAACGCTACGGCTCTGAAAGTATTCGATGCGGTACCTGCTGCTGGTAGCAAAGGAAGAGGAAGGGGTCCTCTGCGTTGGAAAGATCAGGTGGAGAAGGACTTGGCTTCACTTGGTGTGTCCAATTGGAAAGAAGAAACGACTAGCGCGCGTTGTTAAACTCGGCCAAAATCGTGTAAGAGGTTATAGCGCCAATTAAGAAGAAAAACAGAATCTATCAGCAAAAATCCGCGCTTATTGAGGCAATTCTTCTCTACAAATTTTTTCATTAAAAATGTTGTATAAATCATTTAAAAAATCAATTGAATATAAAATCAGAATATTTGTAGGAAATGATCTGATCTAAAGAAATGTAGTACAGATTCGTAATCTACAACCCAAAGTTAGTTTACATGTCTCACTGTTCTCTTTGTTTTTTTTTTGTTTTATTGCGTTATATCTGTTTCAGAATTACATCTCGAAACGTTTCTTAAATTATCTTAAAATTTTATTGGAAAGCTCATATACATACATTTTTTTGTATTATATCCACAAATAGTGGCTCCGAATAGGGATTCCAGTAATCTGAAAAGTTTTCTTGGTTGTGGGATACATATCTTCCTTTCCTCAATAAAATAGCTCTAAATTTTGCATGCGCATTTCTTTGTAAACCTCTTTGTGCAACGTCCGCTTGCATTTATTTTTCATGCATTTTAAAGTTTTGTTCGCATATTTGAATTGTCTATAATCCATGCAACTTCTGCAACTAGAAGCTAAAATGCTTTAACTATTTTTCATACTCTTCTCACTATTCTCGCTTTGTGCTTTGATCTTTGAAATTTGTGCAGTTTTTCATGAGTTTTATTCACCCGGTGTACTTATTGTTGCTTTTTTTTTGTTTTTTTTTTCAGTAATTTTTGCACACCAGTGATGTATAATGATGAACTCCTTCGAAGAGTTCACTTTCACTGCTGTTTTACCTTCTGCTTGTGCTCGACAATTAAGACAGAAAAGGATATCCGCTCAAGTGTAGTTAAGTAGCTAAGTCTGAAAGCTAAAGTACGGAAGTTAGATGAAAATTAGTGCTTGTCTATTTGCGTGTTTAGTTCACTTTTCTTAAATTGCTCGTGAACAACTGTGGAACTTAAGTAGTGTCGGGGTACTAAGGCCTATTTTCACAGATGCATGACCATACTTTGACTTACTTCGCTTTGCTTCTGTTGAGGAGTTGGTTGAACTTTAATGTGAAGCTATTACTGATGTATGGGTTTTTATCTTTAGGCGCGTAACATTTTGGTGTTGCATGTACGACTAATAAACATATCAGGCACCTTATGTGAAACCGATTAAGTTGACTTTGCAATTTCTACCTTAAATGTACCAAATGGAATGGCTTCACAGCCATATTTAAACTATTAGTATTCATAGCCATTAGGCGAGAATCCTTCCTAATAAAAGTTGAATAATATAAATAAATATAAATATTCTGTAGAGCCTCATACATTACAGAGCTAAGCGCAAAATCTACTAAAGTCTGGTAATAGGAAAAAGTGCATAGAGTGGCACATCATTCAAATTACCGTCTCTGATTGTTACTGTAGCAGTCAATTGGCCCCGCGGAGTAGTCACTGATCGACACGGTCTAACTCATCTAGCGGTAGATCCAGGAAACGAATATTTTCGACAGGTTGTGTTCAGTAGGAAAGGCGTGTTAGGTGAGTGGGTTTAAGAGGACATGTGGAAAGGTGGTTAATATCGTGCTGTGTACCTTCGGTATGTGAAGTCAGATATTGAGTATGTCGGGATCTATTCTAGATAAATAGGAGTTTAACCTACTACAAAAACGATCTTATCTGCAGGAGCTGTCAAGCGGAAGGAGCGAAGGAAAGTCTTTTCCACTACTTATGTGAATGTCCTGGCCTAACTAGGGCACGACTCCGCTGCTTTGGTAAGCCTTTCCTGCAGCAAATTAATGCGATCTCAGACATCGAGATAAAGAATTTGCTGCTATACTTGGACCTCACTAAATGGATTTGACTTAGAACAACAAAAAAACAAAAAACATCATTATACGAGGACGGTGGAAGTAAAACGATGCTGGTCACTAATTAGGATTATTTCAGTGGATACTCAACCACTTCAACAACAACAACTACAGTAACCAGACCGTAATTGAGCCAAGATTACGCGAGTCTCACGAGACAACTGAAGCATTCGTGTGCAATGAGTGGTCATAGGACTACGCTTATAGGATTCGGACGTCAGGAGCTTAGAAAGGTGGTGAGAGTCCCCTACTCATTATGGGATTTCGTCTAAAGTCTGTTTATATACTGTCCAGTCTAGTAGTTCAGTTGCGTTTGGTTCTGGATCTCGTCGGTGTAGTCGAAGAATATGTCTTCTGACTCGCCTGGGAAGTGTCTCAGGCTCTCGCAAATGTCTGCAGAGAAGATTCCTACGTTATCTCCCTAGCGAAAATTGCTTGCTTAGCATTTTGCTCCGCTCCTTGACCGGGAGCATGGAAGCCATGTTGTAAAAATTTTGCAAGGGAGACATTACAAAGAATCCCATGGCTGTCCTAATATAATGGCAGTATTGTGACAGGTTTGAAGTGTTGTCCACTGCGAATCACTAGAGACAGGAGACCATACGGACGTAGCGTAGCTTACTATCATGCTTTAAATGTTGCCAGCACAATTTCTTTGCCTTTGCCCCTTGTGTTGCAATGACATTGATGAATTGTGTTAAAAAGTAAACGTTTACGCCACCAGCCTTTCTCGCTGTTTCACTGTGAGTAATCTCACGCTTTCTGCCACTAAATCCACGGCGACGCTCTTTATCACCGGACGAAAGAGGTCAAACTGTAGCTAAAGATGAAATTCGATGACATATCAATACCGTTAAAATCCCTAAAAAGTTAAGTGTCACCTCCGCTAGTTTGCTCTGTTTTTCAGCGTATACAACCGGAATTGCCAAAACGATGCTCTCGAATCGCTATAGACTCGGATTTGCAGGGCACTGCCGGGAAGCACTCTTCAAGTGATCAGTTAAATGTGTGATGTCTCGGTCCAATATGTCTAGCTGTACTCCAGAAATAGTACCCCGAATGTCGGTCCCGAACTCGCTAAAAGTGATTGGATTGTTAGAATAGACTAAGAACTTGACGTAGTCTGAGAGAAAAATATCGAGAGGTGTCAGGTGGCTTGATAATGGCGGTCAAGTAATGAACGATCGCTGTGAGGTGAGCCGGTCATCAAATGCCTCCTTCACAATAATGAAACACAGTTGCGAAATGTCAATGTTGTCTAGCTCTGGCCGCGGAAAGTTAGTTAAAATCTCACTATATTGAGAGTCATGGACGAAAATCTTATCATTCTTCTCATTTCAATATAAAAAAAGCTCCATGTGATAAACTAATCAATCTTTCTAGGTTCGTAGATGCTGATTAAAAATTTCTTTGAGTAAATAAACAGATTTTTTTATTGTTTTATGAATATCACAAGACAATTGATAGTGCGCTTTACGCATTACTTCATGCGCGTCTTATATTTGGTCTGGCTTCAGGGTGCTTTGAAATGTAAGCTGCTTGGATAATATCAACTTAACAAAGGAATCCAAATTGCTTTATGGTTGACATTTCGCTCATGAGCGGTGCTACGACTACTAATTTGCCGGTCAGCTTCGATTATTTCTGTGATTTTGTCGACATTTTCTTTAGCATCAAAAAGGCCTGAACGGAGTCGGCGAAACCAAAACTCCAAGTAATTAGCTGTTGCAATATCAGCGCCATAAGCACCGTTCACAACCCGCGGTCTGGCTTGCATTTCCGCCTTTTTCAAAGAAACAAAAAAACAGCAAACGAATTTTTTTATTGTGAAATATCACCTTGACAACGAGCATTAACTTTAAATTGCTTGATCGAGGTATCGAGATATCGATCACTAACGCCATCTACCGGGAAAATAACGGATTTCTTGTTCGCCCAACTAATACAATTCATCTTCTTTTCTAAAAGCAAATGGCTTTTTATATTCAGAGGCTTTTTATTACTTATCAAGGCGTGACTGCAATCAGAAATAAGTTTTTCTATTCGTTGATGTTTCATAGGCAGTGCGGGCTTTAGATCCGTGGCCAATATAATTGCATTCACGCACAAACCTGCTTAGGTGAACGGCTGCAGGCCCGTAATTAACATAAATGCATAAATATTTTTTTATTATGAATAAATTTGACTAATCTGCTGCATCAGCCGCCTGCAAAACTTTTACGTGTCGTGTTACACAGATTCAAATAATTCACAAATTAAATCACCAAAACCAGGTCTCTGTTACCTTGCTCATTTAATTATAATGATATTAAATTCAAATTTATTACACGTAAACTGAATATCAAATAAGTGACAATAGCAATTAAGTAACTGAGTAAATGAGCAACTGAGCAACTGTGTGATAGTTTGTAAATAACTGTTTGAGTGAGGATGTGCGCTAAGGCAACCACATTTTTGTGTCAATTAAATGTGTCATAACAAGAATTAAGTAGGTAAGCAAATGACAGTATCAGTAACCTGCATCGAATAAATGATTGAAGCAGCAGTGGTTTGTTTAGTACACTGTGCGACAAAATAAACTTTCTCAGTCTTTCTTTCTTCTATACTGAAGTATCAAAGCAGAAAATGTCTGCAGTAACTTATATGGAAACTTCAGAGACTTTTAACTTCTTATTACCGAACTCTCACTTACTTACTTATGTGGCCCTACAACCGTTCTGCGCTCGTTGGTGCCTGGTAGAAATCTAGAGTGAAGACAGGTCCTGCAGCACTTGGTCCTTCCAACGGTCTGGATGTGGTCTTCCTCTTCCACGCATTCCTTTTTGGGGTGCCGTGTTGTGAATTCGCCTTGCTGGATCGTTTTTTTTCATACGGGTGACATGGCCAAGCCAGCGTAGCCGCTGTATTTTTACACGCTTAACTATGTCCATGTCCCTATATAGCTCATACAACTCGCTGTTCCACCGTACGCGGTACTCCTTACTAACGCGGAGAGAGTTAAAGATCTTGCGGAGAATTTTTCTGTCGAAGGCTCCCAAAACCTTTTCATCCGCTGTTGACAACGTCCATGCTTCTGCGTTATAGATTAGAACGGGAATGATGAGCGCTTTGTAGAGTGCCAGTTTAGTTATTCGATAGAGAGCTCTACTTCTTAGTTGTAGGCAAGAGTTATTCTCCGTTTGATCTCCAGGCTAACGTCGTTTTTGTTATTAATAGAGTAGTCAAAGTCCTTCACAGCATCGAATTGTTGGTTGTTAACACTGACATATTGTCCATGACACGAAGACTCACTGCGTGTTGACAGCAGGTACTTTCTCTTAACCTCGTTCATCACATTGCTCGCCTCTCTCTTTAAACTGGAGTATGCCGAGCATACAGCGCGGTTGGTTTCACCGATAATGTCGATGTCGTCGGCATATGGTAGTAGCATGGTAGTCCTATGAACCAGTGCGGTTCAGTTCGACAGCGCGAAAGATTTTTTCCAGGAAGAGTTTGAAAAAGTCACAAGTACCAAGCCTCTTGCTTGGTATCGAGCGGCTCGGAGAGGTTACTTCCAATTCTGACGGCGCTTGTGGTAGCCCGCAACGTCATCTTACACAGCCGTATTAGTTTTGCGGGGATATCAAATTCAGACAATAAAAGCTGAAATAAATCCTTAAACATATTTTATTCTTACGTTTGTTTTCTTCACTAAAGGTAAAAGGATTTAATCTCCAATTCTTTTACTACCAAAAAAATTGTTTGTTCAGTGTCCCATATAGCTTAGTAAAGAATATATAGATTCATGTGAATATGAAAATCTTCCATCCCAACAAAAAAAGTTAATTCTGTCGCACGGTGTTATAATAATAAACATGTAAAAGCCGCATGAAAAATTACATATAGATGCACATTAGGCCGGGTCGATTTGTGGGGAGGCAAAAAAATCACCCATTGCTCTGTGAAAATCATATTCTAGGGATCAAAATAAGAAACTTTGCCGAAGGAACCATACCTCTAAAGCGAATTCTGATGTCCCCCAATTTGGGTCGAACTTTTTAGTTTCTTTTCTCATGTAAAGGCCAAAAATGGTGATATTTCAAAATGATTGTATGGGGAACCCCCCAGGGGAGTTCCAGGGGGTGTGCCACTGGCATGGGTGGATCGGCAGTCCAAAGTTAGTGGGGGTCGGTCATACATTTGGACTCGATTGGAGCACTCTAAATGGGTCAAAGTGGGATTTTTCGTTCGACCCAAATTGGGGGACATCAGAATTCGATTTAGAGGTATGGTTCCTTCGGCAAAGTTTCTTATTTTGATCCCTAGAATATGATTTTCACAGAGCAATGAGCGATTTTTAAATCGACCCGCTCTAATGCACATATATAATAGAGTTTACACATATAGCAATTAGACTCACATATCAAGTGACTACCAACACCATACAAAATTTGTTTATCTATGGATCAAAAGGTTATCTCGTATATTTAAATACTCATCAGAAATGTGAGTACAAATATATGCAAATTCATGGAAATTGTAATTAGCCCTGATATATGCCCCCTTAAATATATTAGCACAAAACCCACTTCCACGCATCACAGCACAGCTCTTTTACTTGTGTGGATACTGTTATAAAGAGGGGTTAAGTTTCAAGGGCCGGTGTTGATTTTGAATAAAATACAATTTTTTTAAGAAATTATTGTCATTTCTCTTTATCGTGATCATATTGGTATAGTTCAATTACTTATAGAATAAAATAGCAGCCAAATGACCGCCGCGGCCTCAGTGGCACACCTCCAACCGATGGTTCAAATTTTCGATAACGCTGAGGCATAATTGAGGTTCTATGTCGTTAATGTGCCGAATTATCTCATCCTTTAGCTCTTGAAATGTTGCTGGCTTATCGACGTACACCTTTTCTTTCAAATAACCCCAAAGAAAGAAGTCCAACGGTGTCGTTGACGTTTAGGTGTGCTTCACATTCATCATTGGCCCTTGAAATTTAACCACCCTTTATTTAGCAACTCCCTTGGGCTTTTCCACTCATGCACTCTCCCACACCTGAGCAACCAAATGAGCGCAATCGTTTTTGGCGTTAACAAATTGTAGCAGTTCTGCTTAACCCAAACTCTTCGAGTACGTAGATTCATGCTCGGTTTGCTTGGTCACTAGCCACTCTCATTCACATTATATCGCTAATATGTTTTATTATTAGTCTGTCACTAATAAGCGACACACATCCGTACATATGTATGCACTCACCTACGCAGGTCGGCTCCCTTTAGTTTAGGTATAAGAGATATCCATTCCCTACGGCTGTTATATGCTCCAAAATATATGTAAATGTGTGTTTGTTTGTGTATGTATTGGTATAATATATGCATGTATATAAATATTTGAAAGCATATATAAATATACCTACGTACATAATTAAACGCATGTTTCTTGGCCCTAGTGGACTGGTTGGTCAAATGCACAAACGTAGCAAATTCCTTTAGGACTGCAGTACTGCTCGTTTGCCCATTAATCAAACCCAGTTTAATTAATCTTTCCATCACACAAGATTACATGCATTTACACAACTATAAACATACGCGTATAAATAGAAAATTCAGATATAGAATCATTAGAATGTATGTGTGTTTGTATGTTTCAATATTTGCCAAAATAAATTAAATAATTTGTAGCTACACTGTGAGTTGCTAAGGCTAAATAGTTGCTAACGGTTATGGTAGACGTGGGCGAATGGACTCTGGTTTCTCTAGTTAAAATAGAAGAATTTCTATATAAATATGTACATAATTGCAACTCGGAAGGAGTACAATTTTTAATGAACTACAGTTGCAATTACCTACCACCAGCTCCAACATAGGCAAACGCGCAATCAAGGGGGTCTTTAGGGCTCAAAATTCATATTTTTGCGGTGATGACTTAAAAGGAGAGTTTAAGGAAGTTGCGATGAAACTAAATATTTGGTAAAAATCAAAATAATAATAAAAATTTAATTTGCATTTTGTAGTCCGAGGAAAGATAAAAACCGTTTTCAAAGCCTTTAAATTGTGTCGAATTTATATAATAATAACTTTTCCAGCAACATCTCCAGGCGCACTAAACTACGAATATTTGGTTCATGCATAAAGTCAGTATTGTTGTAGGGAAGCTGGTCTCTAACACCATCACACAGAGGCTAAAATCCTTCATCAACAATCAGGCCGAACACCATCAACAACGACGCACTGTGGAGATCAACGAATGAGGAGCCCATCCTATGGCAAATCAAACGCAAAAAGTGGCGATGGTTAGGTTATGCATTGAGAAACCAGATAGCATCACTAGAATGGCATTGGACTGGAACCCGCCAGGGAGAAGAGATCGCGACGGTCAAAAAATACTTGGAGAGGTCGTTGCTGCCCGAACTAGCAGATGCCGACATCTCATGGAACGGTGCAAAACCAACAGTGCAAAAACAACAGCACAAACCGTGTAGCATGGACGAGTCTTGTCGAGGCCCTAAGCTCCTGAAAGGAGTGAACAAGGAAGAAAATACTATTTGAACAATTTTTCTTGCAATAACTTATGAAATGCGTAGGAAAATATAATAAGAAGTGAAAAAATGTAAAAATAAAATTTCATTAATTCATGAGACTAAAGCAGTTCTCGATTACTTTAAACTACCTAAAATCACTTAATGGCACTACCCTAAATCCAATCCATCATACTCAATATAAATAAAAAAAGTATTTTACCTCAAAGTGTTTCTCCCTTTTAATATTTACTCTGCGGTCTTACGCAAGTCAATTAAAAACTATAAATTGTCGAGGTATTTACCCGACTGTCTTATATATTTTCTAATTTATTATCGACATATGTTAGGTTAGGTTAGGTTATGGTGGTAGTCGGTCTGCACGACCACTTAGGCCTTACAGGTTGGTTGTGATACCACTGTGCTGCACTGTGCTCATTTACCTTCCTTCGTGGAATCATTTTTTGGCTCTTATGAAGCGCAGGATTGGTCCCATCCTCATGCCAGACAGCTCTGTAAGAGAATTAAAAAGTATTAACCTAGACAGCCTGCTCTGATTTGACCTAAGGCTGGACAATTACAAAGGCAGTGCCCCGCTTTTTCTTCTCTCTTCATGAGAAAAAACTCTTAGTCTCAAGGAATGCCTGCCAAATAGTCAATGACCGGCTATACAAGCCACGCCCTTCGAGATATCATATCTTAAGATTCCTTTGTCTTTTTCTTGTTTATTAGCAGCTATAGAGCCTACCTGTTACGCATGTGTCTTCATCTCTCCATGATCTATTTGCCTCTTGGATAATGTTGTTTTTGATTATTAGTTTACTCGTGGCCATAGGTATTCCAATGGTACTTCTATCACTGAACAGTTGAAAAGCAGTACCTTTTCTGGTCATCTCATCGGTTTTACAATTTCCATCAATATCTCTGTGTCCCGGAACCAACATAGGGCTGACCTTGAATATGATACTAATATTATTTAGAGCTGCCCGGCATTCCTGTGCAACCTTTGATCTAGTAAAGCCACATTCATTGATTTAAGAGCCTTCTGGCTATCCGAGAATATATTTATAGTCGCTTTTGTTACTTCATGCGTACTTAGATGTGTAGCCACTTCTTTTATAGCCATAACTCCTGCCAGGTCGATGCTGCAGTAGCCTGACAGTCGAACGGATAGTTACAGTCTTAATTTCTTCCATTTGCAGCCATATCATCTAGCCTGGAACCATTTGTATAAAAATTGAATTCCCCCTTTCTCCATGGCCTTGGTGTCTGCCACTCCCTTCTTGTTGGTATACTCGTCTCGAAGAGTCTGACGAAGTTGAGTATAGGAATAGAAAAGTATATTTCTTGCTTGTGACTTAAATCACCAATCTTTTCATAGCGCCATTTTTTTGAGCCTAATCCCCGAGGCGGCAGCTGCTGTTTTGGCAACAATGCAATTTCGCTGTGACTAAATCTTATATAAGAACTTTTGTGATTCGCTAAGCGTTAACGAATGGCGAATAGATTAGGCAAATGGTATAAATAAACATAAGTTGGTAGCACTGGAAAAAGGCCGCATTTTTAAGACCGCGTTCATACAGGGAAGCATCGCAAAATCTTGCTCCATAGTTTTGTTGTTGCTTTCCCACGCAAGTTTTTTTAAGCGAGCAGAGGCCAAATATAGCGAGCAGAGAGTGGCGAATAGAAGGTGCCTAACTTTACCATTCAATGCATTCCGCTCGAAAAAATGCAAAAAGGTTTCATCCTGTCGTAGGACAGTCAAAAGACAAGTATTCCCTTAAACTGCCGTGTAATTATATTGCTTTCAAAGCATTCCGCTTAAGTATGCGAAATTGAATAAAAAATATCCCTACCTACACTTGGAAGCACTGGCCTAAGCATGTCGCTTGCGAGCGACTATAAACAAATTCGCTTGATCATCGCTAAATTGTTGTTGTTTTCACATGCAAAATTCACTCTGCTGGCAGCGCGACTCTCTATCGCTCAGAGAAATTGTAAATCGAAAGCGGAAAATAAAATGACAACATATGATAGTATCACATTATGAAAAATCAATGTGACATCGTATGATCACACCAAAAGATCTCGTGAAGCCTAGAAATTTTCTTCTCCCAGCCAATCAGAGAAAATTAACACCACTAGTAGGACTAAAGCATTTCCTTAAGGATAGCTAAAAATACAATATATAAATTATTTTAAATAATTTCAGAATAATTTTCATAACATTTTTTTTTCTTTACTGAAAAATTGTGAATTCAAAACTTTATCAGCCATTTTTTTTTAACTGTGAGGGCACGGTTAAAATTGTATTAATTGTCGCGTACACCCTTTAGTGGGTGTTTGGCCGAGCTCCTGCTCCTATTTGTTCCGTGTATCTAGATGTTGTCGTACAAATGGAGGAACCTACAGTTTCAAGCCGATTCGGAACGGCAGATATTTTTATGGGAGCTTTTTTGCGGCAGAAATACACTCGGAGGCTTGCAATTATCTGCCGATGGGCGACTGCTATTAGAAAAAACGTTTAGTATTATTTGAATTCCAAATAGTAGTCCCGCACCAATCTATTCGACTACGGCGGCAGCTAATTTGACCCTTTTACAGCAATACCTCTATGTCTTAGATTTCATGGATTTACTGTAAGAATGGCTTACCGAAAGAGGGAAATTTTGCTCCAAGCATTTGACCTGAACATGTGCATAAGTAATGGAAGCAATTTCTTTCATCCCCTCCGCCTGACAGCTTCTGTAGATGGAATTGAAAGGAAGCTTAAGTCTGGCTACATTATTCTCTACCTTCTATTCAACTGTAACACGTGAGATGCTTGGGCAAGAGCATCTTAACAGGTAAGTCGTCTTCTGGATGTTGCACGACGCTTCGAAGAAGAAAACCCGTTTTTTGACCCGTTTTTTTATCCTTTTTCTTGATTTTAAAGGTACGAAAAAAACACTAAAAATCTGTTTTCGGAATGAGCGTAGTTCACACGATAATGACTTCAATTCTACGTCGTTCAAATTATTTTGCATCACAATGGGTTCAGCAGAACTGGCTATATCTGTGTCCATTGTCAATGTGAACACCATTATTTGAAGGCTGACAACTTTTTGAACGAACCGTGAATGGCCAAAAAAACATTTTTGTTTTTTAACAATAGATCAGGAATTAAACTACTAAAAAAAAATCAGTTTTACACACTTTTAAAGAAACACCCGAAAAACATCATTTCAAATGAGGCGAGGGCTTTAAAATTTAAGAGATCAACGACCGCTTCTTTGCATGCTGGGACGTAATATCGATAATATAGATTGGCTAAATTCTGATATGAACAGTTTCTAATAGCGATTATCCTATTCAAATCGTATCATCTTAAAATTCGTAAGTGGAGAAGGCATAAATTTATGGGCCACATCATTTAACTAAGAAAATATTTACGCATTAAATGCAACTCATCAAAAGCCAAAATTCAAGTAAAAACTGAATGTCTTTGAAGCTTACTAAATCCCCATTGCATAGTAACCCTTAAATATCAACAAAAAAGAAGAAATAAATTAAGTTTTACAATTTTCTGTGTGTGCTTGTGAGTAAGTGCGCATATTTAATCCGCCTAAAATGTCACAAATCCTCAATCACTCAGCCATTAAGTGACAGCACTCAACACAAGGCGCACAGCACACAAACACACATGCAAACATGTTTTAGCAACATTTTAATTGAGCGCATTACATGCTGTTACACATTTCCATAGAATAAGGCAAACTTACTTGTATAATTATTGCGTATCCAAAGGCCTGTGTATGTTCACGAGAATGTCGACTTGAATGTACACTTTCCCTATTTTAATGTGCATTTAGCAGACATAATTTTTATTAATTTCGCTTACCAACGCTGCTTTTTACTACTGACATGCTTGCATAAAATGAGTTGACTACATGACTATAGCACACATGCGCGAGCAGGCCTACTTACAAGTAAATGTATATAACTATGCCGCTTATATGTGGTGTAATCTGCATGTAATCGTATCGTGTGACGGTGCGTATGAGCAACAAAGTTTCATACATTAAGTGCACTTCGAAGTAGATATTAGCTAAGGCTTTGCCTGTGCTTGTGCGTGTGTGTGTGAGTGTGCGCGCTAAACGAAAGTCTTTGTGGGATATAATAAGACCGTCTATGTTATAAATTTGCATATGCCGCTATTTTACGAATAGGTACTTTTCTTTTGTAATGCGCATACATTTCCGACATTCTCAACTATTTTAAGTCAAGTCGTCGGAACGTCGGAAATTATGACAAAGCACTGAAGTAGTCATAAAAGGCAACATATGAGCGCATAGAAAGCAAATTTTATTACTGAAAACATACTTGTCGGCTGACTGATGGCTAAGTACTTGAAAATTTAACATTTGCTAGTCAAGATTAAAACCGAGTTTATGGCGAAAGGGTGGATTGGCGCACAGAAAAAGTGGTAAACTATTTGTTTTTTGTTCATTTGCATTGAGATTGGTAAATTATAGTACTCGTATGCAGCTCGCAAGCTTTGGCTTATCGCGAATTACTTTCTGCTAATCGTTTCTTTTTTATATTCTCCCTCTCCCTATGCCTTCATTTCAACTCACCTCTTTTGTGCCCTTTTCCTATGCTCACATCTATGCAGTACGTGCGGATTGCCGCTTAATCATCGCATACTTGCATACTTATGTGAATTGCTGACTATTTGGCATAAGTGCAATTGTTCGTCAGTCAACATAACATATTTTTAACGTTCTTTTGTAGTTAATGGAATGAAAAAAAAATGTTTGTAGAATGAAAAGAAAAGGTTTGATAAAAATCAGGTTAATATTTGTTTCTTCTTTTTTCTTTACAGTAAGCAGCACAGGAATTTAGAGAAAATTCGCAAGTGTGTGTATGAAACACAATACATGAAAAGAAGGTATGCGCAATTTTTGTTTTGCACCGCTAGACATTAAAATGGTAAGAATATGAAAGTGGTTAGTGTGGCATGAGTGAGAAGAGATCAAACCTATGCGGGATACTTGGCATTACTTTGCGACTAAGTAAAACTAAAAATACCAAGTTTCAGTCAAATGACTAAATTAACTTTTAAGAAAGGGCTGACGGAAAAGTGGACAGAGCTCGTCGTCAAAAGTCCTTAATCATGGCGCGATAGCTTTCGCCATTCACTGTTACATTGGTGAAAGTTTCGTAATTGATGGAATATGGGCCGATGATTTCTTCAGTCCACAGTCTGCGCCAAACGGTTAGTTTCAATGGATGTAATGGCTGTTCTTGAAAGGCTTTGGATTGCTCTTCAACCCAATTGCTCTTTTCGATCAGCGGGAAGATAGCCGTCAAACTCATAGCCCAGGAACGAATGAATGTGTGGAACTCTAAGAAGAAACACGTCATCACTAGCGCCGCGGAATAGAGATGCCAAGCCATGCTGCGGTGGCAGAGCCGATGGGACGCTGAACCGAGAGGTAGATGAACGGCGAAACTTATTCCATCAATTACCAAATGGGTATAAAGGAACTTCGGAGAAATGAACTACTTTTTAACTCAGTTCCTCTTGGGCCGCAGATATTTCCGGAGATACCTATACCGCACATGCATGGGAAGCGATTCCAAGTGCATACTGCGAAGCGCTGAGCGAACACACGTTTTTTAGTTGTGACAGAATGGATAGCGGAAAGAGATGCTCTGAGAAAGAAGATTGGCGACATCGCACTGTGCAACATAACCAGCTCCCATTCACGAATGGGAGGACAGCTGGAACGCGGTAAAGAAATACATGGAGATGGTACTACGAAAAACATAAGATAAACCTCGACACAGTGCAACAAAGTGCAGCCGCACAGATAGACACAAGGAGACGAGCCTATAGCATGAAAGCTGCTTATAAGTCGGTGAATAGAATTGGTCCTTTATGAATGCCCATCTGGGCCTCACGAAGTTATACAGAAAATAGTCCCGAGAAGGGTGTCTCCCCAGAAAGAGTGGAGGGATTGTTTTAGTGGCCACACCACTCATCGCAGTAGATGACGGGCGCTCTGTAAGTGCGACGACTTTTTGAACCCTTCCTCACCCACAAAAAAAAACAAAACAAATAACTTTTTGTTAATAACATTTAACAAAAAATGAGTACATTATAATTTAAACTCAATTAAATTTGCTTAAAGAAAATGGTCAATAAACTCAGGGCCATCAACGCTCAGGTCAACCAATTAAGGTAGTCTTCTCAGGCATTTTTAAAGGGAAGAGTGCGAAAATTGTGCTGGAAACTAAAAATTTTAAAAAGAAACGAATTCTAGAAATTGTTTTAGAGTATCAGGTGAACATGCCCAATAAACTTCTGGAGATATTTAGCACCAATCCGAGAAATCCCGAAATGTCGGAACTAATTTCTGGGTGGATTTGAGCACTAATTTCAGAACTTGTTTCGGGACTGACTTCGGGACCGATTTCGGAACTAATTTCAGGACTTATTTCGGGGCTGCCTTCGGGACTACTTTCGGGACTTATTTCGGGACTACATTTTTAATTGAAGGAAAAAACAATTACCAAAAACAGTGCGCATATTTTGAAATGTTTTTCAAATAGAAACGTGGACCTTCGTGGACAGGGTTCGGCACTCGAAATGTAACCAATTTCAGACCGCTCGCCCAGCTAATGACCGTTCATCAGCTGTCTGTTAGTTGGCTAAATGACAGTCCAGAGTACTGTTTACAAGCGCGCGAAAGCAGTTTGCCGAGAGTAAACGCGAAAAAAGGAAATAAGTAATGGATTTCAAACGTAATAATGTGATTCCTTTATATTTGGCTGGAAAATCACAACAAGCGATTGATCTTGAGATCGAGCTCCTTAAAGTAAATAAAGTTTTTGTTACTGCTAGCATCCTGAAACGTCATGGAGGTGGTCATTATAAGACTGCAACGCCACCTTTTAATGGTTCAAAAAGTGAAGAAGCGATTTGAGCGAAATCCCTGACGAAGTGTGAATCAAATGGCGAAAGAACTGAAAATATCTGATCATAGCATCCGCCGCATACTGGAAAATGATCTCAAAGTCAAGCCTTACAAGATCCAAAAGGCGCATAATCCCACACCAAAGCAGCAACAAGTCAGACTTGAGAGAGCAAAGGAGTTGCTTCGGTTGACCGAAAGCGATCAATTTCCGAACACTTTGTTTTCTGACGAGAAAATTTAGCAAATTGAGCAATTGGTAAACTCCCAAAACGATAAGGTTTATTTGACCATCCGTTCATACGAGAATTTGAGTCATCGATTGGCCGCCCGCCACAGGTAATGGTTTGAGTCACTGTAACCACATATGGGCTCTCGCCAATCATTTTCATCGAGCCTGGCGTCAAGGTATAGGCGAAATAATATCGAGAAAGTATTCTGGATGTTGATTTGAAACTGTGGGCAGGCAAACATTTCGTGGCAGACCGTGGACGTTTCAACGGGATTCGGCATCGTCTCAAAAAGCTCGAGTGAACCAAGAATGGCTAAAAAACAACATTCCGAACTTCATAAGGTCCACACAGTGGTTATTAAATTCACCAGAAGCGAATCCGATGGATTATTTCCTTTGTACCATTTTGGAGGGGAAGGTCCGGACTAAAAGATTCAGCAGTCTCGGGGCGCTGAAAAAAGACATTATCCGCGAGTGAGCCAAATACCTATAAGTCCCTTTCAGGCAGCTTACGGTTCGTTTCTGGACCATCTCAAGAATATAGTCAAGGCAAAAGCTGGTCATATCGAACGAAAGTAAATTGATGCTTAATTTTTCATTATTTTCACACATTTCTTACTTTGAATTAAATTAAAATAATGTTCCAAACTAAAATGTATGGCCTTTTTAATTAGTTACACTGCTAGTGCTGGACTCTGCATGAACAAATTTAATTTCTGTTGTACTACAACCGGTTTTTGTATCAAAATGAGCTGAATCTATAAAGCAATCAGAGCGGCATAAACACAAACTATTCAAACATAAAAAAGGCTGTCTTAGCTTAGCAATAATCTCTTTTCAATGTTCTTCTCAGTTTCTTTTTCATGCGCTTGCCAGCCGTCAGAAAATAGTAATTTCCTTCTTATGTTCCTGTCTGCACATTTCACTGTCTTGCAGCCTCTCCTCCTCGCAAAGCGCAATGCATAAATTTTCATTACACTTTAAGAATTCAACTCACCATTCAAATTCAATGTTGCCACCATTCAAATCGTGTCATGGCCAACTATGCAGTTTATTACAGCTGCAAGCATAATTTTTACAGACTTGCAGTGCCACACTTTAATTGCCAGATACTCGTACGTATGTCTGTATGTATATTCATATGCATTTATATTTGCGCACATTGTTTGCCACATAATGTGGAGCACGTTTTGGCATCGTCTGCAACCACTTCAACCGCCACTTGTACCACGATTCATACTCAATTTTCTCGCTTATGTCATGTGGTAAGTGGTACTCTTTCACAATGCGGCATGCAACTGGCGCAAAACCAAGTGAAGATACTAAAAGACACAATGACAAACGCTAACATGGATAGGTTCATATACATATGCATATATCTATATAGATTTGTATATGCAGAAGAGAAAAGAACAGCAGTAGCACTCTCATGCCTGTGTAGTATCATTTTGGTGCAATGATGAGTCACTTACACTTGTGGCACTCATACATACTTCTGCTTTATACATTCTTCGATAGTGCTCAAACGGCGCAATCCACCTTGAGTTGCTTCGCAGAAGTAGGCGAATTTTTGACTTGAGTTTTATGCGCATTACGAACTTTATTTTCTCTTTTTTCTGCTGATTTCTGATATTTTAAATTTAATTTTTTTTTGTTTTATATTTTCTCCAAGTCCATTTTCTTTGTCCAACTTATCTGCGAAATTGCCCACTTCCAGGCGCTCACCAGTTTTTCACTTGACCACTTTCAATAATGCTTATGCAGTACTTTTGCATCTCTATTTTATTCAAAATCTTGCATCGCATATCCAGATCGCTTCCTTTTTTCGCAACAATTTCTATTTATCCGCAATTTTGCATTTATTCATATGCATGCTTGCTAGCGCTCCTTGAGTTATGTTGCAAAATGAAATTATTAACTGCAGCCCATTTGTCTGTCGCTACGCTGTGTCTGCGCTAAAACTATGCGCTTGAGAAGCGGTTTCATGCTTGTGTTTGCGAATATTCAGAAAGTACTGCATACTTTATGGCGCATTACGGCTACATTTCATTCAACTGGTCCTTTTTTTTTGCTTGCGAGTATCAAAACTATTTTCTGTTCAGGCAATTTCTCATAATACGGAGTTTTGAGAAATGAAAAAGAAACAATGATGAGAAAATAGATTACAAAAGATAAATTTCAATAAATCGTTGATCGCACTTTTATTATGCAGAACTTCTGTATTTCATAGTTACCTAACTACATTTCGCGCATAATACATGTTTTTCGCGCACTCTTAATTATTTAGAAGAAGACACTATATTGTACCCTTGCTAGAATTTGCTGACAAACAACATTTGATATAATCCAACTACCTGGCACGTAAGAAATGCTTCCAGAAACTTAAGGGTTGCAACTATATAAACGGCAGTTTTGCGAGTTTATATTCATTTTAAAGCGTTCTTTTGAAGTGTGAAGTTGATTTATATTTGTGAAAATAACAAGTCAGAAAAAATTTAAAATATTACAGCATGGATAGCAGAAGGAACATGGAATATTTGTCTTCGAATCAATATATGAGGTAAATACAAATAACTCAAATATAATATAATTTCATAAATGGAATAAAAATTTATTATTTTTATATAAATTATCTGACACTGAAAAAAGGGCAGTACATACAAAACTTGTTTGATGAATTATTTGAATTTTCCGACCCTGAAGGGGATGAAAGCGAACAAGTAGCAGTAGCAGATGGCGTGGTTGAATCGGATGTAGAAGACCCTGATTACCCAATTGACAATGCCCAGGTAGATGAGGCTGATTACGAAGAATCTGACAATGAATCCGATGCTGCAGATGATTCTGATGAGATTAATTTGCGTGCAGCTGAATTCGTAGCACGTGATGGGACCATATGGAGCTCACAGCCACGACTTGCACGCCAAACTATGCAACAAAATAAAGGTTGTCAAAAAAGTCTTGCGGTATTTCCTCAAGCTTGTCTTTGCAAGCGCGTAGTTCTAGTTGTATTCGTCGCATCGGTTCACGCTAGAGCATTTTGGAAAGCTCTTTCCACGTTCTAACACGTGTTTGATTAATTGTTGTTTGCTTTTAGTCGTTCGTGAGTTATAGCGTCGCAAACATGGAGCAAAATAAAGAGAAAATACGGCATATTTTACAGTACTACTACGATAAAGGCATAAATGCATCTCATGCTGCCAATAAAATTTGTGCAGTTTATGGACCCGATACAGTTTCTATTTCCACCGCACAACGATGGTTTGAAAGTTTTCGTTCTGGTGCAGAGGTGATCGAAGATGCGCCACGGTCCGGAAGGCCTGTCGTCGAAAATTGCGATAAAATCGCTGAATTGATCGAAAGAGACCGGCATAGTAGCAGCCGTAGCAGCGGCCAAGAGCTGGGCATGAGTCATCAAACCGTTATAAACCATTTGAAGAAGCTTGGATTCAAAAAGAAGCTCGATGTATGGGTGCCACACGACTTGACGCAAAACAACATTTTTGCCCGTATGGATGCATGCGAATCGCTTCTGAATCGCAACAAAATCGACCTGTTTTTGAAGCGGAGTGTGACTTGTCACTTACGACAACGTGAAGCGCAAACGGTCGTGCTCGAAAAGCGGTGAAGCTGCCCAGACGGTGGCCAAGCCTGGATTGACGGCCAGGAAGGTTCTTCTGTGTGTTTGGTGGGATTGGCAGGGAATCATCCACTATGAGCTGCTCCCCTATGGCCAAACGCTCAATTCGGACCTGTACTGCCAACAACTGGACCGCTTGAATGCAGCACTCATGCAGAAGAGGACATCTTTGATCAACAGAGGCCGAATTGTCTTCCATCAGGACAACGCCAGGCCACACACATCTTTAGTGACGCGCCAGAAGCTCCGGGAGCTCGGACAGGAGGTTCTTTTGCATCCACCGTATAGTCCGGATCTCGCACCAAGTGATTACCACCTATTTCAGTCCATGGCGAACGAGCTTGGTAGTCGGAAGTTGTCCACAAGAGAGTCCTGTGAAAATTGGCTCTCCGAGTTTTTTGACAATAGGGAAGCGAGCTTCTATAAGAAGGGCATTATGAAGTTGGCATCTCGTTGGGAACTCGTCATCGAACAAAATATCGCATATTTGACTTAAATCGCATTATTATAACCAATTTTATGAAAAATTTAAAATTCAATAAAAATACCGCAAGACTTTTTTGACAACCTATATTTTGCGACAGCGAAGTGGGCCCGCAAGATCAACTACTATGATGTCAATAGTCAATACATATAAATGTTTTATGACTCCGGAAATGGTGGATATTATAGTACGCTGCACCAACAAAAAAGCAGAAGCTACATATGCGGAATTAAACGCAAAACATCCAGAGGCGGAACCAAAAACATGGAAGAAGGTTACTTTGAGCCAAATGTATGCGTTCACTGGAGTGCTTATTATGACTGGCGCTAACCGCAGCAATGCCGAATGTGCGCCGGACTTGTGGTCGGTGGAAAATTGTCCATTATATCGTGCGTCAATAGGCATTAACCGCTTTCAGGCCAAACTGCGGTTTATAAGGTTTGACGATGGCAACACACGCACACAACGTTTGGTAA